>WPIO01000010.1:3832500-3915000 GCA_009760855.2 Cristatella mucedo | reverse complement strand
CATTTTGTGCGCTCCTCTCCTCGCGCATCGCAAGCTGGACTTGAAACGCCACGATGTCCGCGGATGTCCGCAGAAGCGGCGACTGCAGCAGCGAGAACTACAATCGACGGTAGTCACAGGAAGTCTTCTCTCTGACGCATTTCCTAAGAGGACGTAAAATGCAGCGGCGGCGGCGGCAGCAGCCACTTCGAACGCCGCCCGCCCGCGTCTTGGAAGCGCCGACGACTCACAAGGCATTGGGCCGCGGCAAAAAAAGGCGCGACGCGGCTGCCGACCACCGCCGAGAGCCCGCTGGCTGGCAATCGCAACCGTCATGCGACGCAAAATGTGACAGACGACGATTTCGCACCCGACGCGTCACATGGCCGGCCGTGCCAAGGCAGGTGCTTAGCCTGACAAGAGCGATTGGCGTCGACCGAGGCAGGACCACAGCGGCAGGGCAAGCAATGCTGGGAGCGGGAAATGGATGGGGGAGAGTAGGAAGGAAACACGCGTGCTGCCTCGAAGCGAAGCGGGTGGGGGCGTTTGGTCATCGCCGAGTCACTTGTCCGAGGCATGCACGCGAAGGCTCGTTTTTCCCATTCGTTGTACGAATGACCGGTCATCGAGTGCGTCGGCTACGCCCCACAGGTCCATCTACTTTCACTCGCGTAGCGATGCCAGAATTCGGCCTTGCTTAGACAAGGAATCTGCAGTCGCGCAGGTAAACGCATCCGTGCCGTGACATCGGGACTGGACACCTGTCACTCACTACATGCACGTTATAACAATAATTATTTCTATTAACTAAAGCGAGATATGTCGGCCACGCCGCAAGATGGCGCGCTTGCGTCACGTGGCAAAAAGATGGCGAACTTCCGACAAGCGGCCAGATGGCGCAGCGTCGTCTTCCGTGACGGAACTACTGTGAATCAGCGAGGACCGAGTCCACAGGCAGTAAGTTGCTCGTAATAACATAAGACGCTTACATTCGGTGCTAAATTCGGCAGCTAGGCTTATCTATTGTAGTCGCAACTGCCGCATTACAGCAGTGCTCACAAATCTGCACTGGCTGTCCCGGTCACGCAGCGCATTGACTTCAAAATGGTGCCGCTCAACTTTAAGTGCCGCCGTCCTCTTGCTCCGGCCTACCCATCAGAATTAGTTTCACAGCAGGTCTCTAATAGCACCACCAAGTGTTCCGACTCTAGTCGATTAATTTTGCCAGTGAATAATTTCTAATCCCTTGGAGACTGCGCCTTCAGTTAATATGCTCATAAAGCTTGGAAATCAACACCAACTGACATACCGTCATCCCTTGATTTGAAGACATTTATAAAGTAGCTAGCAACCTGCGGTTGTTCCTCAAACACTTGCTCTGTCTTGGTGAAGTGTTCCTTTAGGTGCTTATGCATTACGAAACAGTGCACGTCGTGAATAAGGGTAAGAGCGATATGTTTTGTCATAGCGCCCTAGCGAGGCAGTCTTTCATCCGGTGTTATTTTCTTAGATTTGCATGATTTGTTGTGCGTTACAAATCAGACGTTCTACTACCCAGCGGCCGCGAGTGTCTTCTAGTGTACTTGTGTATGCCAGTCTAAGCATGGTACTTGAGTAGTTTGAAAGCTTGCTCAAGTCTGATATGAAATGTAATGTAGTGTATCTCCGTCTGTAACTCCACAAAGTCATAAAGACCACGCGGGTGTTACGCAGGAGAGTTTTGTATAGCGCACTCACAGCCTAAGCGGCTTTCGGTACGCATTCGGTAGCCAACAGACTTCGTCTCACGCAACAAAGAGAAAGTGGGAAGCATGGCAGAGTCAGGAGAGCAATCGAGGTAGTGAGTAGCATGGAAGTAGCAGCTCAGGATCGCTGAAAAGGATGAGCCATAGTCGGTAGTAGGAGAGTAGTTGTCGTTGCTTAAGAATTGTGGAAGCGAGTTCCACAGTCTAGGACCTGGAGAGCTAAAGCTTCTGTCACCAACGGTCCTTAAGCGGAGGAATGGAACAACTAATTTATTGTCCACACAGGACCTGAGGGCGCGAACAGGCTGAAACTGATGCAGCAGTTCAGCTAGGTACGAAGGAGCCAAGCCGTGGCGGGCCTTGTGGGTCAGCGTAAGACGTTTATTATATCTTGCTTGTCATGAACTGTTGCTAGTATTTCTCTTGATGTGAGTTGTAAAGCTCACGAATAAAGATTTATTTCAGTTTGGGTGCTATACAGAGTACTTATTATTATTGCTGTTAGCGAAGCCGCTTGATGTTCTTTTGAATAGAGCACAAAGTTGACGGAAGCCAAGAAAGAATAGGTAAGTCGAACAAAGATGCGAAAGCCGGGAAAAGATACGCAAGCGGCCATGTCGACAGATGGAAACATCGCGAAGAAAAATGGGTCACGCTTGCCGTCAAAAGACAGCGAGCATTTGACCTCGGGCTATCGCACGTAACGATCTGCAAACACACACCATGTTGGGTGCCGGAAAAAAGCGGCGCCTAACGGCGGACTAAACTGAAAGCGAAAGGCCTTTTTTCCCCCCAGTATTTAGTCGTTGACCGAGAACTGAGGAAGAGCATGCGTGAAATGACCCACTGTTCGGAGCGCGAGCAGTAATTAAGAAAACGAGAAGAACTGCTCTGGCGGACGAGCCGTTATATATAATAATGATAATATAATATTATATACAATATGGTTTAGCGTTCGGCTCACGCACTCGCGCTTCCCGCCGATGCCCTCCGAGCGAGGGCGTCGCGCGTGCACGGGCAGCTGGCACTGAGCGGTGAACGCTTTTGGCCGGCGAAGGACGCTTTCGATGCCTTAATTTACGAGCGGCGGCGCCAACGAAAACGTGAGCCATCGTTTTTTTTTTATTCTGCGTCTTCTAGCGCGTCGCCTTTTACTCGTCCGATCTGGCAGGTCCACCAGGTGCAGCGGCGATCCGTTCGTTAGTCTGGCTCACTGTCACTGCGGAGCCGTGCCATGGCAACGCCGTGTTGCGTTTGCGGCAGCATCAATTCGAGACAACCGAGTGGCGAGCGACTCAGCCGCCTCTGCCAGGCAGACAGCGCACCCACTTCATTGGGGGAGGGAGGAGGGGGCTGAACTCACCGGCCGACTTCCTATCAGGGCCGCAGTCGAAGGTTAACGATGCGAACTGCATTCTGGGTAACGAATTCAATACCTTCGCTTGCGTGCAGGGACAACTCTGCTCTCGATTAAATGAAGGCCGTACTCACGATCTGCCAATCCCGAGAGGGTAATACTGTAATAAAAGCAATAATAATACGTTTGTATAGCGCGTCAGATAACTCAATCTATTTCCAGGCCCTTTATATTTGCTGTACAGGAAGCATGAGCAAATGGTTGCTGGTTACATGCACAATTTCAACAATGATAACATGGTTAGAGACGACATGCTCAGTGTCAACATGTAAATACAGTTAGTGGCAGCTGTACAGCATCAACACACATAAGCACACAAAGGACGAATCGCAAGGACCCAGTAAATGCTCCAATAAACTGGTGCGTTTGCCCTAGGACACATCATCTTGTCAGCCGAGTTTACAACTTTAGTACAGATGCGCGTCTCCAATAGCGGTAGAAGTCCGAGTTGGTAGAGGGAGGGAGAGAGAGGGGGAGGGAGAGGGGTAAAGAGGTAGGCAGAGGAGGAGAGAGGAAGAGAGGGAGAGTGGAAGAGAGAAAGAGAGAGGGAGAGAGAGAGGAAGAGAGAGAGAGAGAGAGAGAGAGAGAGAGAGAGAGAGAGAGAGAGAGAGAGAGAGAGAGAGAGAGAGAGAGAGAGGGAGAGAGAGAGAGAGAGAGAGAGAGAGAGAGAGAGAGTGAGAGGGAGAGAGAGAGATGGAGGAAGGGAGAGAGGGGGAGAGCGAGAGAGAGTGAGCGAGCGAGAGAGAGATAGATAGAGAGGGAGGAAGAGAAAGAGAGAGGGGGAAAGATAGAGGGGAGAGGAGCAGACGTTAACGCGCACGATTGCCTGCTGCTTGCCTCTGGCGCGGACAACCGAGCGGCTACGCTCACCGGATGAATTACGAGGCGTCTGCTTGTCTGCTCGCTCGTCGTTCTCTTAGTCATAGCTGTCATAGCGATCCGATAGCTCATAGCTCCGGATCGACGTCGAGCGCCTTTGGGCTGAGCACGCAGCCAACTGCAGCTCTGGACGGGCAGCTGCGGCCGCTCGGGCGGGCGCTAAAGTCGAACAGCAGGGAGAGTGGCGCCCGTGAGCCATTAGTTGCCAATTACGCAAGCTTTCCGCGAGTAGGCTGGCTGCGGCGCGGGCTGCCGTCACTCGCGCGCGCACTGTCGAAGGGTACATCAAAAGAAAGCGCAGGCCGAGGCATTGACTTTACGTCAGCTAGCGGTGAATATAATTTGACGAAGCGCCTTACGCGACGTGGCTCGCAGTAAAATTATAGCGCCTCAGCAGGCGCACCGCCTTCGCCGAAAGGTGGCGGTCTGTAGGGTAGCGTTCTCAGCGGAGTGGTGAAGAAAACCTACTGACCCGGTAATCAACGCTAGGATGTCGGGACCGACTTTCGGCGGGCGCGTCATCCCGACAGCCGTAACTGCTGCTCGAATATACTTAGTTCCAAAGGCACGCGCCTCCGGGAACGGTGCCAGGGTTACGGCGCGGCTTGTGTCCCGAGCAGCTTGCGAACCCCCGTCGTCAAACTGAGAGCATGCGCGGGCCGTGCCCGCCGACTGCCCGCCGACTCACGATTTGTTTCATCGCACACCTCATGGTTGGCCGAAGTGTCCCTGCCGCGCCAAGCTCGACACCGGAAAAAGCGCGGCCTCGGTCTCGCGAGCCGGCGTCTGCCGGCGCTGCACGAAGCGGCATGCAAGTCGCGGGAAATCGGTGGCCCGCGGCCTGCAGGGGAAAAGCCGCCGGTTTCAGTTTCAGCTCTCAGCGTCGAGCTTGCAGTTTGCGTGAGACGCCGAATGCAAGCGACCTCCCGGCATTCCGCAGAGAATGCGGCGCTCCGGCGCGGGAGGCGCTCTAGGCGTGGAAGGCGCATCGGAGCGCTACCACGAGCGCCGCTCGGCGGTCGTGGTAGCGCTCGTTCGTCTCAAAGCGCCCCCTTTTGTCACCAGCTAGGTTAAACGTCGCGCCCGCCGCCGCGCCGCGCGACGCGCTCGCTTCGTGGACGCGAGCGTCCGCAGCCCGATCGTCGGCAAGACGACGGCGCGAGGTCGGCATTGACAACCGACGCAGGTCCGCGGACGAGCGATGGACGGTCGCTCGCGACGGACGATCGCGGACGGCGAGCGGTGCAGAGCGCCGGTGCTGGCTGGTAGCCGCAGAGTGGAGGCCTGCCAGTTTCGCTTTTGCCGACGTTTGCACAGCCAGCGCAGTTCGCGACGAAGGCATTGCCGTTTAATTCGTTCTCGCTGGCAGGCAGGCAGGCTGGCATCAATGGGGCTTCAATGCTTCGAGCTAATACCCTCTTACGCAAAGTCGCGCTTCGACTAATGGCCAGTCCTCCGCTCGCGTCCCACTGTCCGGCGACGATAATTCTAGATGCCCGAGCACTCGCCAGCAAGATCCGACCCGATAAAATCGTACCCGGTCCTCGGGAGTGACACTGACACGGCGGTAGCCTCCGCCTTTGGCAGCGCCGCGGCGGAGGCCGAAAAGAGCCGCCGCCGAAAGAGAGCGCTCTCCCTCATTAGCTCGGCGGCGGCTGCGGCTGCGGCGGCGGCGGCGGCGGCGGCGGCGGCGGCGGCGGCGGCGGCGGCGGCGGCGGCGGCGGCGGCGGCGGCGGCGGCGGCGGCGGTCGGAGCTCGGCTCCGCCGCGCGTTCAATAGGGCAGGCGGCGAGCGCGGCGGCGGCGGCGCACTCCAACGCGTGGGCTCTCCGAAAGCCATCTGTCAGGGTTGGAGCCGCCAGGGTCGGTCGAGCGTCTCCTCCGCCCTCCAGCCGCCGTCGAGGACGGCGGCTGGAGGGCGGAGCCCCGGGAGCGCGCGGAGGTTTCGCGGAGGTTGCTGCGCGCGGCGTCCCGCTGGCGACTGTCGCCGAGTTGAGAGCCCATTCTAAGCGCTCGGAAATCCAGAAAAAAGACGCATCGGTAGCGGCGATCCGCAGCGGTTTTTCTTCACTCTATAGAATATCGTAAAGACGCGCCGAGATGAAGGCTTGTATATCTGACCTGTTATAATCTCTGAGTATTGGATCGCGTTAGATAAAGAGTTAATCAGTCCGTCGCGCGTAATCGGAATTGCGGACCTTGAGCATCTTCTCAGTGCAAAGCTGCGACTACGCATTAGGCGGAAGTAGTTAAAACCGGAAGCTCTCATTTGGTGTGAGCCAGGCGCATTAGGCGAAGCAACGACTCGCTGCTCATCGTTTTGAAGTTCTCGAGAGTTCTCTGTAAACTGTTAACTTTGTGCGAATGAACAATTTTCGTTACTTCCGTCTTCCGCGTAGCCGTACCGCGACGCGGGACGCGGCGGGTCGCGTTCGTCTTGCGGCCGCTATACTTCTCGTCAACGGCTTCGTGGCGGCGCCGTTAGGTGTGACGCCGGTTCAAGGTCAAGCGCACTGAACGAGAGGCAGCGGAATAGCTGTTAGAGAGCTACCGGCACGTCGCTTAGGAGCGGCTGCGCTCGCGGCGAGTGCAGCCGCTACCGCGCCCTAAAGACAATGCGCGGTCCGCGCTCAGCCCGTCAACTTACCGCGCTTCCTGTTCTGAGAAGTTCGAGCAACCCGTATTCGTTCATTCGCCGCATCGGAATTTGGGAGGAAGAGGAGAGGAGAGCGCGGACTGGTATCAAGACGGCGGCGCGGTTGCGCCGCGGATGGCGAGACGAAGACGTGCTGCGCGTCGTCACCCTCGCCGCCGCCGACGGGCTACCTCTAATCGAGCGCACTGTCGTGCGAGCGGCTCAGGCGTGACGGCGCTGCCGGTGGCAACTCGGTGTCCCGTCGCACTCGCCTCGCCTGGCGGGCCTTCGCTCGTCCCAAGCGAAAGAGCGAGATAAGCGTTCTCACTCAGCCGCCACTCAGGCGGCCTGGCCGTTTGGTCGTCGGACGTGTTCTGCAGCGCGCCGCGATAAAGCCGCCCGTCCGCGTCTCAGTTGCTGCCGCCGCCGCCGCCGCCTGCCGCCGCCGCCACCGAGCGGGCCTGTCTAAGGCCCTGCGAGCGCTTCATTTTTGTCCTACTCAGCGCAAGCTGACGCACGCGAAACGAGTAAAGGAGGCGACAAAAGTCGATCGAACCATCAATCGATCGATCGATTAGCAGCTCACGCCTTTCGTCGCGAAGGTTCCCTGCAGGTCAGCGGCATGCTTGTGAGCGCACGTCGTCGGAGAGCACCTCGTCAGAGAGAGGCGCCCAGCAGCTGCGCTGAGTCTGGATGCTGCAGGCAACCGACAGTGGGCGAGCGAGCGTGCGAGCGAGAGAGACTGCGAAAGAGAAAAGGAGAGCGAGAGTAATAAGGAGAGCGAGAGAGGAGAAGTAGTAAGAGAGGTCTAAACACGCCCAAGGTAGTTAGAGAGGAGAGCGAGAGGGAGACAGAGAGAGAGAGAGAGAGAGAGAGAGAGAGAGAGAGAGAGAGAGAGAGAGAGAGAGAGAGAGAGAGAGAGAGAGAGAGAGAGAGAGAGAGAGAGAGAGAGAGAGGAAAAGACAAAGAGAAGAGAGAATAGAAAAGAGACGAAGAGAGATTGATTGAGGGACAGAGATAGACAACGACGCGATAGAGAGAGAGAGAGAGAGAGAGAGAGAGAGGGAGAGAAAGAGAAAGAGAAGGGGAGAGAGAGAGAAAGTGAGAGAGTGAGAGGGAGAGACAGGAGAGAGAGAGAGAGAGAGAGAGAGAGAGAGAGAGAGAGAGAGAGAGAGAGAGAGAGAGAGAGAGAAGGGGAAAACGCTTGCGTTACACTTTGTCGTCATTTGTCATAGGGTGCACCAACGACGGGTGCAGCCGTCTTTCTTGAGGGCTACGCGCGCCTCGCTCGCGCCATCTGCCGTCTAGTCGAGCGGGAGCCGTTTCATTCCAAATAAACTGGAGTAACCGGCCTTGAGGACCAGGCATTTTTTCTTGGACGTAATTGCGAGCCTCGCTGCAGCGTCGGCGCACGGCTTCTTAGCGGTAATTAGGATAATGCAGGACAATGAAAGTTCTTGAAAACGCAGGACAGCGGCGCACGATGATTGCCGGCAGCCGGCAGAGTCGCGTGCCAATTAAGCATCGGCTGCCGGCGATTGGCCGCCGACGCTTGGCGCCGCCCAGCGCGCCGGGGCCGCATAAAGCGGGCACGCGACCGGCGCGATGATTCAGTACCGTCAACGAGTTCGAACAAGTGCCGGAGAGCTAATCTGCATGGCGCTAGCTGACGCGGCACGCGCCGCCATGCGTGGGGCCGTCGACGATGCACGCTCTGCGAAGGCTGCAGCCGCCGCCGCCGCAGCCTCGGTCGCCGACGACGAGGTGACTCGCTGGAGCGCGTCTTCATCGTCCTCGTCGTCATCGTCGCGGTCTTCGTCATCGTCGTCGCCGGCCTTGCTACAGCTTGTGCTGCCGGCGACATCCCAGAGTGACTGCCTCGTCGAAGAGTCGGAAGGAGGAGGCGGCGACAAGCCGAAGCGACGCGCGAAGCGAGCGCGCTGCCGAAGCCCGGAGACGGTCGTCAAGATTAAGAAGGCGAGGCGCTGCAAGGCCAACCATCGCGAGCGCAACCGGATGCACAGTCTCAACTCGGCGCTCGACACTCTACGATCGCGGCTGCCGCAGGCCAGCGAGGACGCCAAGCTGACGAAGATCGAGACCTTGCGCTTCGCCTACAACTACATATTCGCACTGTCGGAGACGCTGAAAGTTCTCGACATGCAAGAACGGGCGCGTCAGCATTTGGCCTCCGAGTCGCAGCATCCGCATCAGCAGCAGCAGCTGCTGCCTCCGGCGCCGCCGCGGCCGCCGCAACTGCAGCACCGCGGTGGCCCCACCTACGACCAGCGTGCGCGTCTGTTCGGGCCCCGATCGCCGGCGACGTACGACTCTCTGTCGACCACAGCGGCTGCTGCTGCTGCGGCGGCGGCGGCTGCCGGTCGGCCTTTCGCCGGCGCCGCGCACCTGGAGGTTTGCCAGGGCGCGATGTACATTCAACCGTCGATCTCGTGTGACGGCTCCTCAAGCGGAGGCTGCGGCGTCGGCGGCGGCAGCGACGGCTACTACAGCAGCACGGCGTCGAGCCCTATGAGCGGCGGTGGCGGCGGCGGCGGCAGCAGCAGCGACTATGGATCGCCAGCCTACGCAGGCACAGAATCGCCTTCGTGCGCGGATCGCTGCCGCTGCTCCGCGGTGAGAATATCGCCGCATTCCGGGCGTTTCTCTGAGTCGGCCGACCCGATGCACGAGTAGACGACGCTGGTCGGCGAGGCGGATTGACGGACTTATTTCCTCTAAGAAAATCGAAGCTCGTCCACCACTGCCCGCCGCGCGCGCGTCACCGCACTCGTGCCGTAGTGCGTCGAGCGGAGCAGACGTCACGAGCGACGAAGCCTCTTCGTGAGTAGAGGCGGGATATTTTTTGAAATGCAGATGTGGTATAGGATCGAGTATAAATACAAATATACATAATATATCTATAAATATATATATATATATATATACGTGCATAATAGGATCGAGTTTATTTATTCCCGTTTGTTCCGCTCATCGTCTCGGAAATACTGGAGTAACTTCTTGATACTGTATCCCCGATCCGTGTGCGCCATCGACTTTCGAACGGCAACCGATCGCCGTGCGCGCGCGCGAACGCGTGATTAGAGAGCGCGAGACGGCCGAAGCAGACTCAGCTCGCACGCCCACCGCTTTCATTGCTAGCGCGCTTCGCGAAGGGAAAGCTGGCGTCTGCGCGCTTTAGCCGGTCGACGATGTCACCGGGCCGCCCGCCGCCGAGCTGGCTTCTGAGGGTTCGGCGGCGGCGGCGGCGGCGGCGGCGGCGGCGGCGGCGGCGGCGGCGGCGGCGGCGGCGGCGGCAGTCTTGGCGTTCGACGGCGATCTTTAATGGCCGCTCGACGACCGAGCGCGTCGGGCCGCTCGGCAGGGGACTGCGCTTCTTCCGTCCGCCTTCCGTCGGAGGCTCGGCAGCGATGTGGTGCCGCGCACGCTCTTCCTCCTTCCATTCTCTCTTGCAAGCGGCTACCTGCGTGGCGCGCATGCGCTAGCGCGAGCTGGAGCGCTGCCGCTGCGCTGGCGCGTTTCGACTCGTCCGGTGCGAACTCTCGCGCCGATCGCTCCGCTCCGACCTCAGGCTTTCCGGCGGCCATTGCCGGCTCTCTCACTCGTTCGCTCTCTCGCGACTGCTCGCTCGGAGAAGTCGACGGAGGCGCGCGCGGCGCCGATCGCGCTCGCGCGAGCGTGCCATCCGGGCGAAGCCGCGGAAAGCGAAGCGTCGGCGGCCGTTTCTGCGCAGCCGCCGCCGCCGGTGACGCGTGCGGCGCCGATCGACGGAGGGCGTGCTCGGCGAGGCTTTCGGCGAGGCTGGCGGCCTCAGCCGGCGGTCGGGCTGCAGCGCCGCCGGCGTGCCGAGATAATAGTTGGCTGCCGGGGGCGCAGCCGGCTGGCGGGTGGGCGGGAAGGCGGACGCGGCGTCGTGGCAACAACTCGTCAGCCAGCGGCCGCGGCTCTCGGTCCTTGCGGATTAGCTGACCGAGATCTGGGGCTCGCTTTCAGAATCGCCGACTGCAGCAGACGCATCTGCCGCGGAAAAAGGCATCTTCCGAGACTTCCGCCGCTGCTCGGTCGAACCGAATAAACCGTGCTGAAAGGCGAGATAAAGACGGTGCCGACCCGGGCTGCTAATTGCGGCAAGGCAGAGGCTCTAATGAGCAATTTTGTCAACAATGGAGCGACGCAGGACGACGAGCGACACGCGAAAGGCGCCCCAGCGGCCATGCCGCCGCTGTCGACGTGGCGTTCGCCAGGCCAGCGGGCAGCGTTGAGAGGTAGAGCAGAGGTTTCCGGCTCGGCTAGCAGACTGAGAGAATTCTGTCCCTCTCCCTGTTTCTCTCTGCCTCCGTCTCTATGCATCCCCTCACTCTCTCTCACTACGTCTCCCTCTTTCTCCCTCTCACTTTCTCCCGCCCACTCTCTATCTATCTAATTATTAACTATATATGTATCCATCTATGTATCTGTGTACCTATGTATCTATCTATATATCTATCTATGTATCCATCTATGTATCTATACATGTATCTATCTATGTATCTATGTACCTATGTATCTATCTATATATCTATCTATGTACCTATCTATGTATCTATCTATGTATCTATGTATCTATCTATCTATCTATCTATCTATCTATCTATCTATCTATCTATCTATCTATCTATCTATCTATCTATCTATCTATGTATCTATGTATCTATGTATCTATCTATGTATCTATCTATCTATCTATCTATGTATCTATGTATCTATGTATCTATCTATGTATCTATCTATGTATGTATCTATCTATCTATGTATCGATCTATCTATCTATCTATCGATCTATCTATGTATCTATCTATCTATGTATCTATGTATCTATGTATCTATCTATGTATCTAGCTATGTATCTATCTATGTATCTATGTATCGATCTATCTATCTATCTATCTATCTATCTATCTATCTATCTATCTATCTATCTATCTATCTATCTATCTATCTATCTATCTATCTATCTATCTATCTATCTATCTATCTATCTATCTATCTATCTATCTATTTATCCGTCTATCTATCAAACTGCGTGCCCATTATGCCGGCTCCAAGCGGTGGGAGCACGTGACGACCGCTGCAAACTCAGTCAGTTCTTGTAGCGCGAATATTAGCTGTATTTCTGGATTGTGTGTAGATGCCCGCCATCGAGGTTAATTGCATCTCCCCTGAGAGCTTGGCTGAGTTAGATGCTTGCTAGCTTTTTTGAAGGACTGTCTCGATAGCTACCCAGCACCGGCCTATGCAGAGCGGTCCGGTCCCAGCGAGCGGCGACGGACTGCCTAGAAAACCGCGCTCGGGCTCAGGGTTAATCAATCGTCAAGCTAAGCAACTGGCGTTCTGCGTCACGAGGCCAAGCGCTCTTCTAAGCCTCCTCCGCCGCCTCCGCCCGCTGCGGCTGCGGCGGCACTCTAGAACCTTGCTCCGCTTGTCGCCGCCGTCGCGACGGCGACCGTTGTCCGCCAAGACGCGCCAGTGATCTTGCACGACGATGCTTTGCGGTCCCGCAGAACGGGGCTCAGGCTAGACGCGGTCGCGGAAAATTGCCTTGGGCCTCCTGCTAACTGGGGGGCGAGAGGTCATTATCTCCGCGCGCCCCGCCAGCCGTCGCCTCGGCGGCAGGCCTCGAGGGGCGCGGCCGCCGCGCTCGCGGGCGCCCTCGTTGCAGGTAGTAGCATCTTCAGCTGAAAGGCGGTAATTGCACCGCGCTCGCTCGGACTGTAACGCATCGCTGCGCCGACTCCTCTCAGCCGCGCCAGCCGCGAGGCGGGCGACAGCAAGCCGGTCGCTTCGCCGGGCCAGCTCAGGATCGGATTCGAGCTCCAAAGGCCAGCCGAACGCCTCGGCCGCTGTCGCGATCGCAACGACGCCAGCGGCGCCAGCGGCGGAGCAGACCGCGCCCCCATCTACCCACGGAGCCTGACAGGCACCGGAAGCGGCCCGACGCTGGGGGGGGGGGGCGGCCGGAACGAGATAGCGAGCCTCGTTCGAGCTCGCTCGCTTGCCTAGCTAACCCGCCGGTTGCCGCCGAGCAGTCGTAGCGATGTCGGCTGCAGCGTGCAGGCGCCGCGACGCGCAAGCCGCGAGCGGCCGTCCAAAATCCGAAGCCCGCCGAGCGGCCGCGCCGAAGGTCCCCGGGGAGGGCCGCTGCGGCGACTCGGCGCCCAAGTCGATGGGCCCTTTGTTTCGCTGCGACGCCGCGCGCTCCGCGCCCGTCGCCGGCCGCGGCGACGACGACGGCCGTCAGCGGGGCGTAAGCGATGGCGACCGCCGGTGCCAGTCGCCGAGGCTTTCGCGCGCGAGCGCTCGCGCGCGAAATTGGCGCTCGCAAATTGCTCCGCTGCCCACGGGGGAGCGAGCGCCGCGGCCGGCGCTCGAGGTCTCCTCGCGGCGCTCAAGGAGCGCCTCGAGGAGACCTCGAGCGCGCTCAAGCGAGAGGCGCCGCCAAGCGGCGCTTCAGGCTGTTGCGCCGCGCGCGGACTGGGTGTAGAGCGCGTCGAGCGAGGCGCGCGCGCCAGCGGTCCGCTTGCGTCGTCTACTGCGCGCGCGCGAGCTCTGCTTTGCTCGCGCGCTCGACTCGCGCTCGGCTGCCAGGAAGGATGCGGCCGTCGCCGTCTCGGCCGCCGCCGGCGGCCGCCGGGCGTAGCAGGTCGATCCTCTTCCGAAGAGCGTTCGCCACATCTGGCTCGGCGAGAGCGGCGTCAGCTGGCTCGGATCAGCGAGTGGCTCTCCGGCGCCGAATCTCTCGACCCGACGGCGATCGAGTCCGCGAGCCTCGTCGCTGCTGCTACCGCCGCCGTCGCTGCTGCCGCCACTGCTTGAAGGTGCGCCCGGCTGTGAGCGGGGCAGACACGCTGTGGCAAACCGAGGCCGCTCGAGACTCGAGTGCGCCGTGGCCAGCGTCTCTCCGACGTCGCGCACCTGCCTAGTCTTTGACGGCGCTAGACGCGGACGCTGAGGCGTGCGCGCGTGCGAGCGATGGCGGCCCTTCGACCTCGTCCGATGAGGCGCTGCGTCGACTGCGTGCCCGAGAGTCCGCTAGCTAGCTAGCTAGCTGGCTGCTGTCTGACTGGTCGGGTCGTGACCGGGTGCTTTTTTGTCTCACTTTCTCTTCGTTGCGTGAGATGAAGCCTGTTGGCTACCGAATGCGCACCGAAAGCCGCGCAGACAGTGAGTGCGCAATGCAAAACTCTCCTGCGTAACACCTCGATAATCTTTGTGTAGTTACAGACGGAGATACGTTACATTACACTGTGAGCCCGAACGTGGGCGAACGCTTCAGGCAGCGCATCTTCGTCACCGCGCACGAAAAACTCAGCAGAAGAGCCTGTTAGTGCTATTCGTTTGGTGCTGCCAGCATTCCGCTTTTTAGGGTAAATGAATATAAATGGAATCGGCAGAGCGGCGGAAGTTGAAGCGACGTCCTAGAGCTTTCGTCAGCGCCAAACACTCGCTGCTGCACGCCGCTGCCGGCGCTACGGCGCGACCGCACGATGCTACGCTAATAGTCGGCGCGTACTTTTCTCACACTAAACCGCGCAGAAGCGCAACGATGGCAAAATTGTGCAATAGCGCCGTCAGTACCGAACAGCAGTATTTAAAGCTTGAGAGATATGGCCGATTCTCGCTGTCACCCTTCCAGAATATTACTTCACGCTACTGCTACGTGTGCATTCCTGCTCAAAAGCAAACGTACGGGTGGTAACGAGTTTACCACGACACCCGAATATTTTATGCGATATAAGGCAAATCGCCGCAGCAAATTCTTAATGCTGTGCAAATCGTCAGCGTCGACCGAATCAAGGACGCACGGGACTATCTCTCGATGTCGTCATGACGCTCACACGTTCTTAGCATGCAAATCTGTAGAGATCGGACGACGCACGACGCACGCGACGGCCGCGCTCGATTCAACTACTCAGCCAGAGCGCAGGCCAGCAGCCGATTAGAAATCCGTTCGCCCACAGATGCACCGAGGGACTAGCAATCCGTGCTTCCGGATCGGAGGGCGTAGACCGACCTGACGGCGTATGGTGGCCGACCGCGAGAGCGCGCGCCGGAATCGTCGCGCGAGCGCCGCATCCGGCAGTAGCGGGCGCGAGAAGCCGGCACTCGACTTCCGCCGCCGGCGCTCAGCGAAGCAGCTCTGGGCAGCCGGCGACCGCCCGCCGAATTTGTAAAAGCGCGCCGCACTCCGGACATCCGTAATCAGTCTCAAAAGCCGCCCGAGTCGCGCCGCTCGCGTCGCGCGCGGACGAGCCGAGAAATGGTTGGGCGGGCGCCGTCGCTGGCAGCGGCGACGTTTGCGCCTCAGTCTCGCCCGCCGCCGCCGCCGCCTTTTGATTGCCTAGCTAGCCCCGGCGAGTCGCTTCGTGGCGACCGCAAAAGCAGGCAGTTGCGGCGGCGCGCTTTGTCGAGCCGTTCGCGGAGGCGGCCGCCGCCGCGCTCGCTTCTGAGACCGCAAACGTGCGAGCGAAACTTGCGCTTGCAAGAAGACAGGCCGCTGTGCGCGCTCGTGCTTCGGGCTCGCCCAATTACGTAAGCTAATGGCCGAGAGCCGCCATTACCGCGCCTGCTGCCGGCTAGCGGCGGCAGCTGCGTCGCCGTCGCCGCGCTTCTGTGGCCGCCGCCAACGACGCCGACGGGCGACAGCGCGGGCGCGGCACGGCGTCGGCGTCGTTAGCGATGTCAGGAAACATTGCCGACCACGTCGTCTGACGAGTGGCTAGTGGGAGCGTCGTAAATGAATTGCTCGGCTCGCCATGGGAAAGCATCGAAGGTGATTTACCGCCGGCCGTACGCGTCATTGCAGGAAATGATTGACCGATCATACTTCTCTTTCTGTAATTAATATTGGCATATCTGAGTGCCTGGAAACTTGAAGTAAAAAGAGTCGCCGCCAGCCCGTTTTCAAATTAGGCCAGAATAACGTCGCGTGCGAGCGCGGCGCCGCCGGTGCGAGCGAGCGAGCGAGCGCGCGCTTTGGGTGGCCGCCCGGACGCGGCGCACCGTGGTAAATGCGCCTCAGCTCCTCCGAGAGCTCGTCTGGCCGGGTTGACATCGGCTGTACGGCCGGCCGAGGAGTCGGCCCGCACTGATGCCGGCGCTCTCCCGAGAGAGTGGAGCCGCGAATTAAGCACCTTTGTTTCCCGCGCGGTATTACTCATTTAACTCTATCAAATTAACGTTAAAGCCACTTAATTACCTTTCGAATTCTATAGAGCGTGATAGCCCACGGCGACGAGCAAATTGTGGTGTTTGATAAAAACATTACAGATCGTCAGCGCCGCGCACCCGTCGCTCGAAGCTATTTACACGTACAGTATCCGCGATTTCAGAGCCGCCGGCGCGGCTCCCGTCGCCTCCGCCGCGCGCTCGCCGCTGCACCAGCGACGCTCGCGCGCACGCGCGCTATTGAGCCTCTTGTTGGCGCCGCTGGCGGCGCCGTTTCTGCACGAAGCCGACGCCGGACCGTCGCGCTCGGCGGAAAGCAGTCGGGGACGCCAACGGCGGCGCACGTGCGCCTCCGTCGCCTCCGCGCGCGCTTGCGCCGCTGGCGCGGGTGCATGGGTGGCGTGGATGGCGGCGCTGCGGCTTCAGCTATCGCTCGCCACATCGAGGCGATCGATGGCGACATGCTGCCGCCGCCTCCACCTTACGGAAAGGCGCGCGTGCTACGCGAAGACGCGCTGCGATTTCGCGTGCGTTTTGCGGCTTATCAAAGCTGGCAAACTTTTGCTTTGTGTGTATGTGCGTGTGCTCGTGCGTGCGTGTGTGTGTGTATGTGCGTGTGTGTACGTGTGTGCGTGCGTGAGTGTGTGTATGTGTGTGGCGAGGGTGGTTGGTTGAGGGACGAGCGCCCAGCTGAGTGCGAGATGGGAGGCGCGGAGCCCGAGACAGCGTCGAACGGACCAATAAGAAAAACAGCACGAAATCCTGTCCGACCGCCGTTCGCAAGCGACGCTTTTAGGCTGTCGACCCGGCGCTGCGACTTCGAGTAAATGCCAAATCCGCGCACTTGTGGCACCGATGCAGAATGAGAAAGTTTGCGAACATGGCGAGGGCCGTCGCCGCCGCTGCTGCCTCTCGATCGTCGCGGAGGCGGCGGCGGCGGCGGCGGCGGCGGCGGCGGCGGCGGCGGCGGCGGCGGCGGCGGCGGCGGCGGCGGCGGCGGCGGCGGCGGCGGCGGCGGCGGCGGAGGCCGAGCTCGGAGCCCTTTTTCTGTGCTGGCACCGTTGGCTGGCTCCACTGGGCTGCCTCGCCGAGGGTGCGCAGTCGAGCCGAGCGCGAGGCGCACGCGACGCCGCCGATTCAGCCACGGCCACCGCGTGCGCGAGCGGCGGGCCAGCGGCGGCCGTGGCCGCGCTTCCGCCCACTTCGTGCCCGCCCGGCAGCGGCAACGGCGGCGCAGCGACGCGACAGCCGCCGGAAAGGAATGCTGCCGATAGCCAGCCGGGGACCGACTGCCACTTGGGACGGGAGTCGGCGTCGGAGAAGGAAGCGCGACCGCACACGCATCCGGCGAGCTTCGTCGTCCGCTCGACGGCTAAAGACGACCGAGCTCGAAGCACGTGACGGGACCTTGAGCCACGTGGCGTGACTGCGGCCCGGTGCCTCGTGCCGATCGTTCGAGCGAGTCAGTCTCGCTGTCTGCTACTCCGTCACCGCGCGCCCCGCGAGAGAGAGAGAGAGGGAGAGAGAGAGAGAGAGAGAGAGGGAGAGAGAGAGAGAGAGAGAGAGAGAGAGAGAGAGAGAGAGAGAGAGAGAGAAAGAGAGAGCGAGAGCGCGTGCTTTGTCTCACCGCAGCCGTGTGCGACCAACGACCTCGCATGCGCTTAGAGCTCGAGCCGTCGTCGTCGTCGGATCGACCAGCGAGCGTTGGCATGGCCGCGAGCACGGTGCGCTGGGCGGGCGCGAGCGAAGCGGCGCCGCTATTAAGATCAAAGGTCGGACTGCGATCGCCACCGCAGCGGCGCCGGATGGAACCGCTTTTCGCTGTGCCCCGCGCGCGTTGCAATCGTCTGCGGGTGATTCTTTATTTAAGCCGAGCTTTTCACTTGTGCGCGCGCGCGCGCGCGCGCGTGTGTGTGTGTGTGTGTGTGTGTGTGTGTGTGTGTGTGTGTGTGTGTGTGCAAAGGGTGACGAAATTGGACGACGAGGTACGACTACGTGCCGCTAAGCGTCGGATGTGGAGCCGGATTCGCAGCGAACGCGCCTCCATCGACAATCCGGATTTGCCAGCTCCATATATTTTTTTATTAGCGCTCGCGATCCGGATTGTGTCGTGCCGTCTCTCGCCGCTGCGCCGCGGACGCGTCTCTACACAGCAAACCTGAGCGCGCGCGAGCGGCGCCGCGAGGTGCAAGGTGGGGACGTAGGACGTTGGACGCGCGGTCATGATCATCGCCCGGCGCTGGCTAGCACTGCTCGTCTGCCCGTCCACTTGCTCGCTGGACGTGCAGCGTGTGACGAGCGCAGCGCGTAGCTCGCGCTCGCCACACGCTGCGGTGCGCTCGCTGGCTTATGTTTTCAGCCGCTCTCTTCTGAGGCTCAGTCGCACAATCGCGTTCTCTTCGACGCAATGAACGCCGACATTGCCGGCAATTGTCAGCTAGCGCAACACGTCGCCCGGGATGCGCAGATGCGCACCTCCTCCTCCTCCTCCTAGTGGTCTCGCTCGCTTTGCGCGCACGGCGTGTCTGCCGCCAGTCACGCGAGCAGCTACGGCAGCTGCTTCGGAAAGAGATGACAAGAAGCGGCGCCGACCTTGACCGCTATCAGCATCGACCGCTGCTGTTGACGCCGTACGACGTCCGTCGAGTACATTTACGAATGCGCGGGCGCGGCCACCGCGGCGAAGCTGCGCTAGTGCGTCTGGCGGCTTTCAACAGTTTCGGCGTTTGATTCATGTCTTCTCGACCTTCAGCTTCAGAGACTCGGGCTCTTGCCACGAGGCTCCGCAACAGAAGCGTGAGAGCGCTACCGACGAGCGCAAGGCAGTCCTACTCCTGCTGGAGCCGAAGAGACACGCTTCCTCGACTTTGATTGGAATAAGTGACTTTTCTAAAATAATCGGCAGCCGTTATTGAGCACTAGTAACGATTCAACCGTTATTGAGTGCTCGTAATTTAGGCAATATTATATTGTTGGCGACTTTTCGTCATTTGCAAGTGGTTCCTGGGCCTCTGCGGGAATTAAGGACTGGCTAAGAATCTTACCGGCTCCCTGGTAATATCCAGAATAGGTCAATGTAATTAAGTATTGGGAATTCAATCGCGCGTCACGCATTATTAAAGGAGCTACGATGGATCCATATTGATCGAGCATTTCGAAGCAAAACTCTTTTAATCTTACACGCACGAAGCCCGCCATGGATTAGACCTTGATAACTAGCTGAACTTTTGCACCAGTTCATCCTCCTGGTGCCCTCAAGTCCTCTCAGGACAATGAATCAATTTTTTCTCTCGTAAGGACCTTTGGCGACAGAAGCTTTTCCTCAAAGGGTCCTAGACGGCGGCACTAGCTTCCACAATCCGTAAGGCAATGACACCTTTTCCCCAGCTGCCGAGTCGGCCACATTCTGTCCGGTCATCCTGCGCTGCTTCTTCCGGCCATCCTGCGCTGCTGCTTCCGTGCCGCTCACTCTCTAGACTGTCCTCACGACCCAGCCATGCTTCTCAAGTTCTCTTTGTTTGCGCGAGATCAAGTCTGTGGGCTACCGCATGAAAATCGAATCGAACGCCGATTAGGCTTTGAGTGCGCTCCATTGTAGCACCCAGTCAGTCTTTGTGGCTTTGCGGAGTCACTGCCGAAGCCGGCAAGCTGAGCAGCGAAGCGGAGCGGCTCCGTCGCTCGACGACAGGTGGCGCTGCTGGTCGCGGAGTCAGCGTCGCCTCTCGTCGACGCGTCGTCGCTCCTACCGTGCGACTGCAGATCACCGCCACTTGAGAGGAGCTCTCTAGTCCCGATCGCCACTGCCGGAAGCTCTCTTAGCGAGATCGGCGATGTGCTGCGGCCAAGGCATAAAGGGTCAGTCGCCCGCTCTCTCTTTTCGCAGTATTAGCCACTCCGTCGTCGTGCAAATCAAGCCAGTTATCTTGCCAGCTTCATTCCTTCGGGCATCGACGCTACTCGGCTGACAGACAGCCGAAGCTGTCACGCATCCCGTCCGCCGCCGCCGCTTTAGCGCGTATCCGCCGTCCAAAGATGGATTGAAGAACACTCGACCTCGGACCTCAGCTAATCACGGCCCGGATCGAGCCGTGCGCCGCTGGCGGACGAGCGGACCTCCTGCCCTGAGCGGCGGACCTCCCAGAGCGCTCCGCGCACCGGCGCTTCGAGAGGCCCGCTCCTCCTTTTGGACGGGGTGAGGTGGCCCCCCCACGCCAGGTTCGCGAGCGACGGGCGACCCGTCGCCCGCGCCGGAGGAGGCGCGGTGAGCAGCCTCGACTCGACTTCGCGGTGCGGTGCTCGGCTAATCGTGCGCGCGCGCACTTCGCTGCGCTGCGCTCTGCGCCGGCCCTCCCTCGACCCGCCGCCGCGCGCCGGAGTTGGGCGCACGCGGCGGCCGCGATTTCACTCGCTTACGCGGAGAGCGAGTGAATTGAACAATGCGATTTGGCGTGATTCACGCATTCGTCGACCGGGCGTGACTCAGAGCGGTGGCGGCGAACGGTCACACGGCGTCGGCGTTGGCGGCGGCGGCGTCGGCGTCGGCGGCGGCGGCGTCGGCGGAGTCGGCGGCGTCGGCGGCGGCGGCGGCGGCGGCGGCGGCGGCGGCGGCGGCGGCGGCGGCGGCGGCGAGCCATCTGTATTGGAAGATTCGGGCGGTGTTTTCAGAGTAGGACACCGTTTCTTCTAGACAGACTACGATATCTGCATCGGGGGGGAGGGGCTAAGGAGGCGGCGGCAGCGGCGGCGGCGGCGGCGGCGGCGGCGGCGGCGGCGGCGGCGGCGGCGGCGGCGGCGGCGGCGGCGGCGGCGGCGGCGGCGGCGGCGGCGGCGGCGGCGGCGGCGGCGGCGGCGGCGGCGGCGGCGGCGGCGGCGGCGGCGGCGGCGGCGGCGGCGGAGGCGGCGGCGGCGGAGGCGGCCCGGGGAAGGCAAGCGAACGCGCACGAGCCATGAGCTGCAGCGCGCCACCCGAGCAACTGGGAGCCGCCGGGGCCTTCCAGTTACACTGGGCTAAAAGTAGGGGCCGCTGGGGGCCGCTCTTCAGTGCCAGCATGGCCAAACTGCCTGAGGAGCGAGGGCCGAAACTAATAGAAATACCCGGAGGTTTGAGCACCCACCCACCCACCGGCAGCAGACGAAATACTGATAGGAAAAGCCAACCGAAAGGCTGCTTTGGGTCACAGCAGCGGGAAGCGTTCGCAGCTCAAGCGTCCGGGGGCCACCACGCTTGCGGAGACCAGCAGGAGTAGTCAATCCAGGTGGCGCCTCTGCCGCACACTTCAGTTCCGAGTGTGACGCTTGACAGGGAGGTCCGGGGCTTTGCTCACGCCCGCAGGCAATTTAGCTGCCTAAGCGTTTACCTTTTGAATCGCCCACTCTTGTACTTCGAAGCGGCAGTGCCACGTAGCAATGCTTAGCCTAGCGAGCAGCAGCCTGGGCACCTTGGCGCTCAAGCGCGTCACTCTAATTGTCTGTAGCTGTAGCTGCCGCAGAGCAGCCAGATTAGCAGTTATTCTTGACCAGCTGCTAAATTTAAGCGCTAATAACAACAGCTTCTTGTTGAGTGGCAATTTTTTCCGGAAAATGTGCCGAATATTTTTTCCTTAAGAACTTCATAAAAAATTATTGTTATTTTCATATCTTTGACAATGCTATGACACCCCTGGCACCGAGCCACCCAGTTTTTCAAATGAAATGAGCACGTGTAGAAGAAAGCACGTCTGCTTATACATCTGGTAGCGTGCAAAGCTATGAGAACATATACACGCCGCAGTGCCGGCTATCTCCCTCACATTTATTAAAGATCAAGTTTGAGCCCATTCCTAATAGGAATTTCTGGCGACGAGCCTGACGATTGGCTCAACATGTAAGATATAAAGCGTGGGCAAACGTCGCAGACCCAACCAGTCCGTGGAGAGGTGTAAGCATTGCATTACATCTATTTCAAAGTGCACCATATCAATCTGAGAAATTGGAAATTAAATCAAATGACTTGCTTTACCGGATCTTGCGACACTGTTTTGTTCTATTAATCTCCAACTTCTTCTTGAGCACCTCTTATCTCGCCCGTGTGTCACTGGCACCGCACTGCAAAGATTTAAGGCCTATCTCAGTGGAAGGTTTCAGAGCATCGATGTCAACGGCAACCATCATTTGAGAAGCAGCTCAAGTACAGGGTACCTCAAGATCTTGATCTATTTCTTTTCACAGTGTATACTCTCCTTCTTGCCGGTGTAATCGCTATGCACAATGTAGGCATTCATTTTTTAGCACACACGCCGTAAAATTAATTCATTTTTATAGCGCTCAAGAGAAATTCATATGCCATAGGGTTCGATCGCACGACCTCAGTCAATTAGAATAACCTTGACCTCGGTTGTCAAAGGCGAGCATCTGAACCGCTGGGCTAAACCAGGGCGGCAGAACGTATGGTACACAGCTGTAACGGTGCTTTAATCACTCACTGCCCGCTAGCACGCAGAACTCTACCAACTCCCTTTAATCTGCACGTATTCACATGTAATCTGCATGTAAACTTCATGTATTCAGCTGCATTGTATTGCTGACCTTCTCTCATTTGGATGACAGCAAACTTTCTTAAATAGAATAAGGATAAAAATATACTTTTTTCTATGGAAAAAATCTGTGCTACTTAAAAACTGGAAATCATAACCCTTAAAATGGATGTGGCCGGTTTTAGTCCTGTACCATCTCCACGAAATTGGGTATTATGTTACTACATGACATACATTAGAGGACAGAGTAAGCTCTACAGTTAAGTCTGCCTAATTTCATCCATGTGACGTCTCAAAAATTTGGGGCTGCTTAGTCATAAATGGTGTGGACATGTTGGTCAATGAATTTGCGACATCCAGTCTCAACTTTTGCATCTTTCTAGACGCAGATCTTCCGGCCTTTGTAACAGGACACTTATAATTGGCACAAAAACTATGCAGCTAGGCTTTTTTGTGGGGAATGTATCAATTTCCGCATTATTTTACTTCTCACCGATTTGCACTGGGTCAACATCAAGCTGCCAATTAGATTAAAACTTCTCTCACTACCTTTTAGGTCTCATTATTCTCTTGCTGCGATACATGTCTATCTGTCTGTCCTACTGCTCCATCGCGCGCTGTCGTCTACTCTTCAGACTAATAATAATAATAATATTGTATTTTATTATTTATATTTTATATTTACGTATTTTATTAATACATTTGTATTGCATCCTCAGAGAAATCATATCTTTATAGGCATTAACATATGCTGTAAGGGAACCGCATTTGTCAATCTGGTTTGTTAATCAAGTCATCTAGCTGTGTCTCTAACCAGCGTCAAATCTTTTGGAGATCATGCCTTTGGTTCGCATGCTTCCAAAGCATGGACTGACGTTGCGACACTTGATGAAATTTATAAAGAAACTAAAACCCCACATATTCCTTACATCATTTGCTGGGTCCTTTGTGGTGCTGATGCGTGCCGACACTGTGCATCGTATCACTAACCTATTGACATCCTTTCTTCCCTGCATTTGCAAAGTAACTAGAAAGAGATTTAGTTCTCTTTGAGTGTAATGCAAACATCACATTATTACTTTTAGTCTAACTTTAGCGCTACAGCTTAAGATAGTTTCAGTCTTCTACTAATAGGATTTCATTAACGTGGCTGCAAGACTAGCTTTTTTTCTACGCAAGAAGTATTGAAGCCTACTATTGAATAGACAGGTACTGGTCCAGGTCACAGTAAACTCTAGCTAGTGGCAGAACGATCTACTTTGGACTTAGGCTTATCTGTACGTGAGCTACCTAGCTATTCACTTTAGCGTGCGTAAAGATCCCGGATTCGGTTTCACAGGCATCTTACCTCTGCTACTGCCAAAAATTCATTAAAATATCCGCATACAACTCTTTATGCGGCGAGCATGTTGAGGACACATAAGCTACCACTAAAGAGCACTCAGCACTGACTCTGAGGGCTCAGTAAATCGTCGGTGGCTATTTGTACAGACAAACGAAACTAGCATGCAGCGAACGCGTGTCGTTTGCCTCGTGCAATATCACGTGGTAGCGAGCGTCCAAGTCCACGGCTTTGTGCACGGTCTCGGTATCATTCATTCTTTATGCTGCGGCGGTTGTAGATATGTGGCCTACCGCAGCGTCGCTTGCACTATTGAGGCATACCGCGTGCCACTGCGACTAGGGCGTGCGCAGTCGTTGGTCGCACTCATGCTTTCAAGACTTTCAATATTTTGCCGACGATAATATCGAATCAGGAAAAAGAAGAAGAAACCGACGGCCCATGAAAGAGTGAGGAATAGTTCCGGGTTTTCTACTGATGATTTTCGTGCATGTCAAGTCAGTTTAAAGTTGCTATGAGCTTTGAATTGATATTTTCGGGATCCAGTGCACATGGCCGTTTACAGGTCTCGGGTGAACGATACAAAATATTCGTCTAGCCGCTCCTGCTTAAGCATCTAAAACGTATTGGAAATTTTTTAGAAGTTAAAAAATTTTGATTTCGCGATACTTTTTGGATAATCTGCAGCGAAATTTGGAAATTGAGCTTGAATAGTAAGTTATTTGTATAGCACCCTAAAAGAAGTAAATATGAACTCTGGCGCGTTATTACTCGCTGCCAGAGAAGTAATAGCCTAGAAGCAACGACAGGCAGGCAGGCGAGCGAAAGCAAATACATTCCATGCTAAGATCGACGCCGCACCAAAGCGTACAAAAATGAAAAACAAAATTATACAAAAATGAAAAACGAAATACAAATACGAATGAAATACAAAAATTAAAAAAAAACGAAACTCAGGCCCATCGGTTATTTGGAGAGCCCCGGTGAGTAGAATGCACTTAATCAATCACAGGTAAGAGAGCAAAACATGCAGGAATGAACAATGCTAGCTCACTGGGGTGCAGGAGAAAGCTTAGCTGAGACCTAAACGATGTGAAGTCCTTGCGCCTCAAAAGTCGGCGGCGGCGGCGGCGGCGGCGGCGGCGGCGGCGGCGGCGGCGAGCTGCTCCCGACTTTCGGTGCCTACAAACTGAAGGCCCGATCAGCACAATATATTTCCATTCAATTTAATTCAATTTAGTTCGCGAGGAGCGGCGAGGCAACTGGAAGCCGAGGCGACCGGAAGAGCCAAGTGGCGGAGCCTCGAGGAGGGGGAAGCATTTGCAATCCTCTCCCCCTAGAGCGGAGGGGAGCGACCTCGCGGGCCAGAGGGCTCGGGGGCCAGTCTGCGCCACGACTGGTGATGCCCAGCGTCCGGTGCGTGGCCAGCTGTACAGAGTCCGCCCGGCCGACGGAGCTCGTAGGCCACTCTGAGAAAATGTCCTCCGTTTTGAGTGCGTAAGTTGTTTTTGCGGGAGGCTCACAGTCCGGAAACCTTTTTCAACTCACTCCTCGAAGAAATTAAATAATAAAACCCAGCTTGGTCAGATGGTAACCGTTTTCCGAGGTCAATGGCGCTCGTGGGTGAGAATGGCGCCTTGCCTCGTCTTCAGCTGCACACATCTCGCAATAATGCGGTGGATTATCTTACAACAGCGATTTCCATCTGCCCTAAGACGCCGCTCGCGGCGGCAGAGGCTTTTGGCTCAGGCAGCCGCTCTTCCGTCTTCGCTCTTCCGTCGCAGGATCGGTTGCAGTCTCTGGGTCGGTCTTGTTAGGTTATGCCCTCATGGTCCTGCCGCAGGTCGACTCGCAGGGTCGGTGGGCCTGGGCTCCAAAAAAAGACGGATGGACGCGGCGACAGCCATTTTACTCAAAACTTAGCTCTCCAGCTGCTGATTTAGCCGGACTCTAGCTTTGAGTTCTATCCAAGAACGCTAATCACATGAGCTGGCCACAGCAACCTCATGGGCTACCAGTATTTAGAAGTTCATAAAGAGCCGAATTGCGATTGTGAGAGTCTTAAGTAATCCCAGACTTGGAATCTTACGTCTGCCTAAAGCAAGTAACACACTCGCCCGATCATTATCGGCCAAAGATGCTGTCCTTGCCAGAAGAGAAAATTCATGTTACGGTCATCATCATGATGGAGCAATGATGGTGTTATGATGGTGCAATGATGGTACAATGATGTTGCGGTCATTATCATGATGGAGCATCCCTCTCGTGAGGTTTCGTACAGTTTCGCTGCCGCGGCTGCGTGTACCGGCTGCGATAGGCTACCGAAATGACAGCCCGCCGGGACAGCTTATCGCGAGTGATCGCTAAACGGCAAGCTACATCCGTCAGATTGTGACAGCCCAGATAGCAATTAACCGCGGTTAATGAATTAGAGCATCTAGGAATCGGTTATGCTGCTAAGAATTGGAGTCGTTTTGCGTAGGGTGAAGCACTTGAGAGGCGCTCTGGGTAGTCACTGCGAGAGGTGATGTACTCCGTGGCTGATTCTGGAAGCCTTCAACTCTCCGCTGCTCTTGAATAGACACATGTACGCTACGCATAGGGACTCGCTATCTAAATATGTTCTCCGTTGCTGCCGTGTGCGACTACAGTTGGCATACGTGCTTGCATTGGCGCTGCACCTACAAGTCACTAGCCGCGGTTGAAAGGTTCAAGGTCTTCGCCGGTTGGTTGTGCGTCGGCTGAGACTATCACAGCTATGAGAGCTGTTTGCTCGAGGCCTAGTTCTGTGGAAACGTGGAGTCCACTACACCCCGCTTGTAGCAATTGCGCGACTTCTGATATTCCGCTTATGTCGAGATGTACGCCGGTATGTCCGCGTGTAGCTGTCTCGCTTACAGTTGTGAACTTTTTAAACACTGAAAATCTATCCGCTAGTTTAGGCCATCGATTAGTGCCGAGAGGCCGGTGCAGCCGATGCGGCTTTGTGAGCGGTTGGCGTAGATCGATGTCTAGTGACTAGTCGCGTGGCAGCGCGTTCTCTCGATGTTGAGGGGAAGCAACCCGAGTAGGCATATGGGTACTCCTACGATTTGTATTGCACCATCGCGACGATGCCGTCTGATTAGCTGGTCGCTGAGCGTGGCAAGGAGGGCGTGGCAGGCTCTGATCTCCCTTGGGGCGACCGCTCGGAGCGAGGCCCATTCAGCTGCTGCCATCCGGATCGTGCGATTGCAAGATTCGGGACCGCGTGGCGAGAGGGCGAGAGGGCGGGTCCCATTGGCCAATCCTCGAGAAATACGGCCGAGCTACATTTCGTGTGTGTGTGCTCGCGCGTGGGCGTGCGCGTGTGTGTGTTTGTGCGTGTGTGTGTGTGTCTGTGTCTCACCGATTATAATATCATATAATATATATATAATATAATATAATATTATAATATTATATTATCTCACCGATAGCTAGTGGCAAGTAGACTGCTGAAGAGGGACACAAACGACAGCTTCCTCGTTCGCCGGAAATGCTACCGGCAGTGGTGTTCGACGCGTTTCGGAATCGGTCGCTGTGATCATGACGCAACCGCGCCCGAGCGCTTAATTTATTTTACTGAATTATTTTAAGCTCCGTTGTCCTGAATTACCCTAAGCCCCTCGCTCTTGACGATCTTAATGGCAGCACATTTCCAGGAGCTCTTTAGCACCAAATAAGCGCTTCGTGAACTTTCGCTATTTTTCAATTTGATCGTGTAACCCAAGTAACCTCTTTTTACAGATTACGATCGATGAAACACTTCGACTCCAACGCGGCGGTGCCGCAAGACAAGGCAACTAAAATGCTAAATAAAAAAAACCGATGAAGCCGCGCTGTATGACAACAAGAGACCCGACCGAATAATGCTGCTCTTGGTCGAGAGCAGGATGACCTCTTTTCCGATGAAACGAGGACAACCTTCGAATGGCCAGCAGGATAGATATACATTAATGTGAGCTCCAACAGCTGCTGCTTTAAGAAAAGAGCAAGCTATTTCTGTTTGAGGAGCACCTGGAGGAGTGCCGTCGCTCACAGTTCACAGAATCTTCTATCCGCAAGTTAACTGAATATGACGGAAAACGAACTTTTTGATGTCTTGGTTAAGACAAGGTCTTGGATTATGACATCATTTTGCGGGCAGATGGTTTGTTAGGAAGGATAGATACCAGGAAGATATTTCTTCTATAGGACGTTTCCACGAGCACAGGTTTCCTACATCGAGGCCGAGGTGTATTTACCAACAGAACCATATCTGGAACGGGGGGGCTGGTATTTAGCCAGCAGAGTGGCCGAGTCCGTTTTTCTAAAAGCTGAAACTTGAATTTGATGGTGCTTTGCATTTAGTTTTAGAGGTAATACCATCTAAGCTCTGCACCATCTGGTGCCAAGAATTGAGTAGGTGTCACTCCGACTATTTCTCTCTAGCGCACTACGAGTCGAAGCGAATTTCTTGGCACATACGGAAGTCAGCTGAGTTCAGCTCGTACAAAAAAGGAGAAATTGAGAAGCGAAGCTGAGTCAGGAAAACTGTCGAGAAAGTGAGTAGCATGGAATTAGTAGCACAGAACGGCTAGAAAGTATGGTTCCGAGTCGACACCAAGAGAGATGTCTTCCCGGAAGAAGAATAGAAATGCGTCCACTCCAAGTCTACGACCAACAGGTAGGAAGCTTCTGTCGTACACTGTCCTAAAACGAAAAGATTAAGCAACGAAAAAGATTAATTGTCCTGCAAGATTCTGAAGCTGCACACATCTTGTGAATATATAATATAAAATATATAATTCATTTGCTTATAGCGCCCCAAGGGAACTTAATCTCTATTCAGGCGCGTCACACATGCCTCAGGGCTCGAACACACGACCTCGACCAGACCTTGGTCGGGGCGAGCACCTTAACAGCTGGACCAAACCAGCTCGGCTTGTAAAAGAGGCTAAAAAGAGACTTATTTCACTTGGGTCACTGAGCAAATATCATTATTGTTAAGAGTGGGTGCCATTGAAGCAGCAACAGTTCAGCTAGGAATGAGGGGGCCAAAAATGAAGCTTGGTAAAAGTATGGGAGACATCGGGCGTTGGACATCAGCTTAAATATGCACTCTTGCGTTCCTGTGTGTTTGGATTTATTTAAACAGACGCTTACTGTTGCAAAATTGTGCACATATCCTGCAGCTGAAGTCGAATCCACGACCCGGCTCTTAAACTGAGAGTATCTCACTCGTGGGCCACCGCCCAGTGGCTAGTGGCTGACGTACTTGAATTGCACAAACAATAGCGAGGGTCGTGATCTAGCGACTTGCAACCCAATGAGACATATGTTGAGTTATTCTAGAAATAGTTGAAGAGATTGTTAATTTGGGGACAGCAACTATCTATACTCTCGAGATTTTGAAAGCAGCCACAGCTCCGGTCTGCTCTACTAGAGAATCGGTCTCTGTCTATACTAGCTCCTTTAAGAGTAACAACGCACGGAGCGACTGAAGGTCGTCTGCCGTGAGCACATGCCTCGCAGTCGGACCGCATGCCCAACGCGAGACGTCTCGCGTTGGGCAGTAAGCGATTAAGAAACGTCTGGCTCTCTGCTGGGGGCCACTGGTCTCAGACTGAGCTCTGGAGAGTAATTTTCTCCGGCACTTGACACCTGTCCTAAAACTTTGGCTTTATAGTTCTGCTACTGGATACTCGAGCTAAATCCGGTAGCACTGAATGCATACTTCCGAAAGTCATCCATGGGGCGGCTGTAACTTCTATGCCGACGACACCCAGCTTGGTTTTCGAGCATGATCAGAACCAGCTGACCAGGCGATTGATAATTGGAACTCCTGCCTTACAGAAACTCGGTCCTTGATGTCAACGATTTTCATTAAGCTAAACTACGATAACTGAAAATCCTCGCATCTGACCTAGTTCCACTTCAGGCCTCGCGTCGCATTACGCGGTACACGTCTGGCTTCGGTCGATTATGTGCGCCCTTAACTAACTCCGAGTCCCTCGTATGACATGCCTAAGTTATTATGCTCCCAAAGCATGGAATTCGCTACCGATTGTCGTCACGTCATCTCCTCACTCCACGTTCAAAATGGAGCAGAATACTTACCTTTTCATAGCAGCCGTTGCTCTGGATGAATCTTCCTTTTTCGTGGATGGGCGTTATAAAGCTATGGACGCCATCACTATGGGAAACAGTGACACGCTCTTATCTGTGCAGTTTGCCAGCCTGTGCACGATTGATTAAGCGTTACTAGCTGGGGTGGTGGGGGATCCAACAACAAGCCAGCAGGCTTTGATTTTTTAGTGCGCTTTTGCATGTTGTCTCAGCATTGTAGCTGCGTGCTTTTGCACACTTGCTTAAGCATGACACATTGCTTATGACCAGCTATTGAGTATTGCTTCTCTTGCAGCAAAGGTTGTAAAGCACTCGAATCGAGATTAACATCTCTTAGGGCACTATACTAAAGACTTATTATTGTTTGCATTATTACGCCCACAGGAAACTCTAAATGCGCGGCTCTAAAAGTGACTTTTCTCCCCTAATTAGAAAAGCTAAGTAACGTATTACAGCCGTAGGCATGTGCGCATTATCAATAGTGCGGCAATGCGGCTATCGCTGAGTGCTTGTCAATTAAGTGTCCCTTCGATGGATGCTCGGCTTTATAAACGTTTTATTCTCACGAACACCTATACTACCAGCCGTCCTCGCTGGTTTGGACTAGTGGTTAAAGCGCTCGCCCCGACCAAGGCCAAGGTGAATGTATTTGATGGCCGAGGTCGACGGCTCGAGCCCCGTGGCATAAGCGAATTGCCTGAATGGCGATTAAGTTCTCTTAAGGCGCCATACAAACGAATGATATGTTATACATGTACATCACGTGTTCTACTCATGCCCAGGATTATAGACTATGTAGCCCAGGGGGTCCAAAGAAGATCTTTTTAGTTTCATGGCTCTATTAGTATTTCATTATTGATTGGGCTACCAAAAAAGTCAAGGTCAGTAGATTCAACAGCCTCATTTGCAGTGCGGTAGAAGAGCCTTAGCCTCGCTCTCGCTACTTGCTTGCAGTGGGAAACGAGGATTTCCACCTTTGTGGCCAGCGTTTCTACTGATAGTGATTACGACGGCCGTTGGTTAATTAATATGGCTTGGTCAATAAATCTCGAAAATTCTGCCATGCTCCTCTTTAGCCAAAGGAGCTACAGTGACTCGCGACTCGTGTTATTCGGGAGTGATTGACGCACTTTGGGAGCGTACGAACTCCAGGCAGTCTCCAAATGATTTGAAGTTCGCTAGAGGAACAGCCAAACGACCAGAGGCAGAACGGTGCGGGCTACGACAGCAAACCTGAATAGGAAGTATTTCAGATATCGTCTCCCGTCATTCCAGGCGACACGAGGACTACATTTTTACTGTTTGCTTAGCGTTGCTAGAGTTATTTAATTCCTGTTATAGTAACTGAGTTCCTGGTATTTTTCTGGGACATGGAAAGGCATGGTTCTGTATTGCCAACCAAGAGCGATCCGTGGCGGCACACAGTAAAGTGGGGCATCCAAGAACAAAGAAGTACGACCGCGCCAAGTCAGCTGCTTGCCTGCATGCGCCTGCAACGCATGTAGATATGTTTCTTTATCTGCAACTCTACAAAGCCACACACACTAAGTGTTACGCTGAAGTTTCCTGTAGTGTACTAGGAAACCAAGCAACTTAGCACGTATAGGGTAGCACCCAGACTTCATCTCAAGGAACAGAAAGAAAGCTAGATGCATAAATGAATGAGAGGACAGTCGAGGCAGTGAGTAGCATAGAAGTAGTAGTCCTAGGACGGCTGGAAATGGTGTGCCAGAGTTGAACAGCAGGAGAGAAGACGTCGCTGCATAGGAACTATTGATGCGAGTTCCACTTTCAAGGATCGGCAGTAAGGCAAAAGCTTCTTATGCTAGTGGTCATTAAGTGAAAGGATGGAACAGCTAATTCATTTTCCGCACAAGAGCCAAGGAGGCTGAATCTGATGTAGCAGTTTAGCCAGGGTCTTACAGGACCCAATCCAACTACGTTTGCGAGTTCAACTATGTGCTCGCGTGGTCCACAGTAGTGAGCTCTAGTTAACGCGATCTGGATCCTAAAAATACCTGGACATATTGGTACCGTCGTAGAAGGAATGAGAGCAGACTCCCTACGTATAATTAACGAAAGAATGACCCGAACTGCCTGCCGGGAAATAGCGACCGAAGTTTATTTAAAGACTGTCCCGACGGCACCTATCGTGAGCCGCGAGGCTGAGTTCATGAGGCGGAATACATAGTACTGCCACTCACCGCGGTCGCTGCAGCAGAAGCCTGGCCGGCGATGAACAACCACTGTCACCACGGCACCAGTGGCAGCAGTTTACGTGGGCTGGGCAATATTGCACACAGCCATTTACCACAACGATCGGTAAGCGCCTGTAGTCGACCACATATGCAAAACTGTCAACAGCGAGCGACGGCAGGGAGACTCCATGCTGCGCTACGAGTACAGATGCCCATAGCTGCACATCTGCCGTATCCTTTGCTCAGCGCATTGATTGCGACACTGTGGTCTTGCTCGTGATTATTCAATGTACTTTTCCAGGGTTTTTGGTTGAGTCATCACACAAGCCAACGGAGAGGCTGCACGTAGTGCACAATGCTTCCCGGAAACGGCACCTAGCTCAACAAGTTTCGCTCTCACATCAGGCCCTCTCCTCAAGGCTAGATACCTCTTTAAGTTTCTGGTCGGCACACGGTTTGGCTGGCAACACGTGTCACAAATGACCGCGCCCAGGTGAGTGAGCCACTGACTTGGCTGCCAATAATCATACTCAGCAATCCCGGAGAGGAACTCGTCACGTATCGAACATTGTCATTCGGTGGCTGCCTACTCAGCCAACTCGTGGTCAGCATACACAGCTCGAACTCGGACGGCTTTCTTTGCAGCTATCAGTGCCCAGCCAATTTTGCATCAAGCTCGTTTGCTCCTGAGTAGCAGCACACCCCTTTCCCACCCAGTCGCAGTGTAAGGTTTCTTGTGCCAGCACTACAGCTGTTCAGCTCACTTGTCCAAATCAGACCGGATGCGATCAAGGACTGATCAGTTCGTCTCGGGAAGCTCATTACAAGGAAATCAGTGCCAGGGTTCTCCATTGAGATGTAGCTCAGTGCAGGAGTGAATCTCCACGCATGCTACTAGCAGGATAAGACATGAGCTGCGTTGGGCTAAACCATCTCATTCCGCTTGAGTGGCTTCAGTCGACGTGGGCTTCACTATAACTGGTGAGTTACCGGCAGAGATACATTACATTACAATTAAAGTACTAGCACACTTTCTCAAGGACTTTCGCCAGCACCTAGTGCACTCTCAGCTCACTTATAGAAAATCAAGAATCGAGCGACGACCTTCTGGCGTTTCTTACCCTAGCCAATAAAAGCACTTTGTCGGCAAGAGCTTGGCTTGTTTAGTCACAGGCAGGTGCTGACCCACTGTGCACGCCTGTCTGTAGCTCACCTGCTGTTCAATCAGCTCAGGGGTAATTTCGGTTATGCGAGTAGGGAAACGCCGGCAATGCTATGAAACAGTACAGGCCATTGTCATTTGAGTAGTTGCAATTATAGGGTGAATCTGTCAAAGCAAACACCGGATCGAGCAGCTCGTCGGGGTGTAGTTAATTGGCTGTGCCGAGTTCGATACATAATGTCCAGACTCAGCTGAAATACCAGCATGTGTGTGCGTGCGCCAATTGGCAGCCGAGTGTCAGCTTACTCTTAGTATTGGGAGCCGTCAAGTGGTGTGCTCTACCAGAGCAGCTGTCAATTTTAATTGACTGCATGGGCTATCAGTCACATAATCAGCCACTTGGCTGCAGGTCAATGACTTAGTTTCTGTTTACTTTAAGCTAGCAAATGATTATGCACAAAGCAAATTTGGAGACACATGGATGATTGCCGGACCTGACACTGCTGATCCCTGCTGCTCGTAGCTAGAGTAATTGATTCGGCAGGCTGACAGTTCAGCCTTGGTCTGTCATTGTGAAGCGTCGCTCACCGACCGATATGGCAGGTAAACCACGGAGGCCTCCCGCTAGCTAGTCCTGACCATACGAGTCGCACACAAAGTTAAACGCACGTACAGGTAGGCACTTTAAGCATACGAGCCACTAAAAGTAAAGCTTCCATCTTGATAATATAATCCCACCTGATAGCGAGAGGAGGCGTCGCTACATTTCTACCAACGAATCCTATGATTTAGAAGCAGTGACTCGACTACTTCAGCATCTATTTTGTGATTGCAGACCATGTGTGCTTATATGCAGCCCCCGTCCTTTAGCGTCGTGGTGGGAATGGCAGAAGTAGTCTAAGAGCCTACGACAATAAGGCATACCTCTATGACTTACAGCACAGTATAAGAAGCAACGACTAGGAAAGCAGACTTAAGAAACCAGGCCCAACCAAAGAACATCGGAGTCTTACACCTCTAAACTTAAATTGGGCCTTACCAACACTAACAATGGTTTACTCAACTGTGGCTTGTAACCACATCGACAGATCCTTAGCAGTGGGCGCCACGCTCAGAGGCTAATATTGGGCAGCCAATAAAAGGCCGTGCATCATCACAGGGCGTCTGCCATCGTTGTAGATCTGTCGAGCGAAAGAGATCGTGTCTGCTCTGCCTTGTGGTTACCAAAGACTACCCGAAAATTTCGAATGAGCTTGTTCTCGATTGTAAAAATGAATAGAGTTTCACATAGGGCAGCGAGATGTTCCAGTGAAGATTCTCATTAGCAAGCTGGTGTTAAAAAACACTCAGAGAAATATATGCAGCCAGTGAATGCATTGCATAATCTATTTGCTCCTTCCACAGCTGGTGCTGGTGCTACTGCTACCGCTCTGCTAGACACAAGAACCGTTTATTGGAGTCCAGCGTGCAATATCTGGCACTGACTTCCGCTAGGACTCGTTATTTAATGCGACGTGTCTTCGTCTGTAACTCTACACGCCGCCACAAAGACTCTGTGTTGGTGTTACACAGGAGAGTTATCCATAGTGCACTAGGAACATGATTGGCCGTTCGGTTCGGCACGTGGTTGCCAACAGACTTCCTCTCACGCAGCAACGAAAAAAGTGAGAGGTAGAGGTGAGTCAAGAGCAGGTGAGTTAGTGAGCAGGATAGCGGTGGCAGCCCAGGATGGCTGAAAAAATGCTCCACAGTCGGCAGCACGAAAGAAGGTGGAGTTACGTAAGAATCGTGGAAGCGAGTTCCACAGTCTAGAACCTGCAGAGCAAAAGTATTTATCGCCAACGCTCTTTAAGTGTAGGAATAGAACAGCTAAAGTATTGTCTGCAGATGACCTGAGGGTCCGAGGAGGCTGAAATTGTTGCGGCAGTTTAATTAGGTATGATAAAGCCACGCCATGGCGGGTCTTGTGGGTGAGCCTAAGAGCTTTACTCGGTATTGGTTGATCAACCGGAAGCCATCGAAGCTCCTTCAGCAAAGAAGACGCATGGCTGAACCTCTGTAATTTGTTAACTAGCATAGCAACCACATTCATCATAGCTGCAGTGGCCTAATGTTTTTCTCTAACCTAGCCAAAATGAAATGCATTAATCTAGCCGAGACAGAATCAGGGAGCTATTTAAATTATTTGCAAGCCAACGCGGTAGAGAGTCCCTAATCCATATAGAGATTGGACGTGGTGGTTAGCTGTGGAGGCAGTTTTCTTAATTAAACTTTCAAAATTTAGGCAGCTGTCAAAGGCAACACCTAAATTTCGAGAACGTGGTGGTGGTCGCACAGCAGCATAACCTAGTAAAAGAGCAAAGACTTCTAGTCTAGCCGCCGGCTTAGGGTGTCCTAAGATTAGCAGTTCAATTTTATTGCCATTCAGTTTAAGGAAATTTGCCAACATCATGAGTCACATGTCTGCAAGGCAAGCATTACGTTTATTCGTCGCTGTAGCCGATGTGAGGCAAACCAGAGCTAACAGCCCGAAGATCACAAGCGACAGGTTTTACAAGAACGATTTTGAAATTATATTGTCCGTAATCCAAAAGCTATTTTATGTAGACATGTGGGCAATTGTATTGTCTGTTCTGTTCGGAAAGAATCAAGCACAACTGGTCCAGTGGGAGAAGTGGGGTCTCCTCTCCAAAATTTTATTGATACCTTGAATGAGTGTACCACAGCATTGCGATCGCCATTTGCAATAAAATGGATGCTTCTTCATGCATATGCTTTCAATTAACGAGTGGCTAGCCAAAAAGTAACCATCGCACGATGCGGTCATTACTCAACAAAAGAAGTAGCAAATTTGGCCTAGAAATAAAAATGAAACTTGTAAATTATTAGAATTGTATGGTTTATCATGACATGACACATTAAGCATTTAGAATTGTGACTATAGAAGTAGTTGCCAAACCAAAAGTACACCTCAACGCATCTTCACAGCTACGGAGCTTAGTTTTATTGCAAAGTTAGAGCGCAGCATGAGAGGAACTCCATCATGCACCGCAATGACCTTTTATCTGTTAGATTGCGAAATGAGAATAAGCGCTCATATACACGGACTGCTAGCTGAGTGCAAGGGTGGGGGTATCTGAAGAAAGACAGTTTGGGATGAGTCGGTGAATCCTGATGATGCCAAATCTGCTCAATTTTTTGCTTGTCGTTATCTATTCAGACGTAAGACTGCCCAGCACATGTTTATTTCAAGGATGATGTACAGCTACTGACGCGAGCAGCCAATAAAACTTTCTGCAGCTTTTAAAGCAGGTAAAGCCATACAAGTTTCGTGGCTTAGTAAACCACATGCAGAAAAATTACGCGATTGCGGACACTAAACTTGCCATTTGGAAGGTGTTGCTACGCGAGTGTCAACTCAAATCAAGCTTCCTTCGTACGTCAAGTCAAGCAAGCCCTCGATGAGGCCCATTTTAATAAGAAGAGGACACACGCATGGCATCTACTTGAACTAAGTTTATTTCTAGGCACTTTATTTAGGCTTGAAAGGAAGCATGTCAGTTAGTTAGTGATACAGTGAGCATTCTAAGCATGTGTTATCACACGAAGGACTATCCACAAAGAGCCAGCAAATGCCGAAAGGCACGCGTGCGGTTTTAGCCTCTTTTTAAATATTCTCAAGTCAGGGCATGTCGTGATGTCAGTCGGGACAGGGGGACAGGAGAGGCCAGAGTAGCATGGGCGTGATTCCTACTTTGTCCCCGTGGTTAACGTGCTCGCCATTAACAACTGAGGTCAAGGTGAATGCCTTTGATGACTGACGTCGTAGGCTCAAGCCCTGTGGCACAAGTTCTCCAAGGGTTCCATACAAATTAATTATGTATCGTAGTGACTCGGATCTATCTGGACGAGAAGCCTCGAGGCTACGTCAGCTGTCATAAAGAGCACTGTTGGTAAAAGAAAGAAATATCATTATCATCCTACGTATGAGTATAGACCCCCAATATTCAAATGAGCATATACCTCCATAGATATGTAATAGGCTCAAAGGTCGAACATGTCACAGTTAGCATGCAGAGAAGCTTTTAAGAGACCGCTTGCCGTGGCAATGTGCAACTTGCTGATTAGATAGAAATATGTTCGGTCATGGAAATATGCATACCACACAGCTTTGTGGCCTTCTGCGTTGGTGGTTTGGTAGATACGTCTCACATAACTTCCAGCTGCAGGGCTCAGAGTCATGATGCCGAAATGTGTAGCTTTCAATCAAGGTTTTGGTCAGGTTTTGCTTTCTGGTCGAGGTTGAGCTGGGACAACTGGAGAATTAACTGGGAAGTTTAGGACAGAGACAACCATCCTTGTCAGGCTGAACAGGAAGCACAGATGATGAGAAAGAGTAGGAGATGATGAAAACTTAGTCTTAAGCTTGAGAACAAAAATAAGCTAGGCATATGCGCATGTAGGTTAGCTAACAACGGTTGGGATGAAACAGAGGTGGCATCTTTCTAAAAACTTTAAAACACCTTGCAGAATAAATTCAAATTAAGAAATGAAGAAAATTAGGAAATTAGCTGGCTATTTTGGTTGGATTGTGTGGTAAGCATACTCTTTGCAGCAGGCACAGTAATTATAGTCACTTTGACTGTCGGGATTCTTCGGTTTGTCCTCTCTAAATGAGACAAAGCCCAACGTAGTGTCGATGTTCTGCTCCCGAACTTCAGCTTTATCTCATTTCTCGACAGTTATGTACCACATCTCGCGTTTTGGCACGATTCTGTGGTCAGGGAGATGCTTGCACTGTTTCAGAAAAGCCCAAAATTTGCAAATTGGGCAAAATAGCAAAGATCGACCGCATTGAAATATCTCCACGAAAGCATCCCATGTTCTGGTTTTTCAAATGATGAAATATCTTTCACTGAGGTATGCATCGATAGAATTCACACGAAACCTGGCCAATTCGCATGCAATGCAGCACATGACACACATTTCACAAGTTTTTCGACGACGAAAAGCAATTCTGCAATTTTTAATAGGTTAGTATTCTCAGTTATCAATATTTAAGCATCCACTATTTATTGCTACATGTACTGTGGTACTTAGTTCTTACCAATTTTATTGTCGCTGTTATAAGAAACAGGCTGCGTTTGAATAACTAAGTTATGTTTGTTATACAACGTTATGGCTGAATTTTCATATGCTGCAGCCACAAAGCTAGCTGAATAGTCTTGAACTCTTTGATTGATAGCACTTGTAGAGTTTTTTTTTTTATTCAGTTGCCTTAGGAACAACGGGACGTTCTTGTGCTACCCAGCTTTGTAGCTGCTTGAGATGTAGCAGGAGCTAACTGTTCTTTAAGTGAAGCTACTTGTTCTTTCACATACTACAAAATGCACAGTAAGCCACCTGATAATTGGTTCACTTCTAAGTAGTGACTCTCGGGAATGACTGATCGTGGTTTACATATTAGAAGCTTCGTCTGTTCGTTTCTAGTCAAGGCGGTGACCGTACAGAATGCCGGCTCCTAGCTTCGTCCTCAAAATCAACAGTCTCTCTCTAGCTGGCTTCACAAGTCTGTGTGCAGAAGCGTGCCACTACTCGCGCTGCTCAGTGGTGCTGCTTTTTCATGGGCATAGTTGGTGCTTACATAGTTCGTGAGCGAGTCATGTGAATGTGAGGCAGTGCTGCCCTGATCCGAAGCTTGCTGCACAGCGGTTGATAATGGTACGGTTTGGCGCGCCAGTCCGCATCTCTTTGCACATGCTCGTTCATGTTCTGCACGGACCCGAGCGTCTGATGGTGATTGCTACATCTTTTCATCCGTGGTGATCAGTTGCCGTCGACAAGCTAGCCATACAATGAGTCGTATGGTCCAACTGAAGGCTGGCTGCATGCTGTCTGCACCCACTCCACCCACCCCAGCTGCCTACCAGCTGCTGCTCCCCCACCTAGAGGCTGTCATCCACTGTGCGTAGCTGTAGCACAATGCCTAGGAACTTGAGAGCAAGGACTTATGACAGCATCAGCGCCCTGAGTGGCATGCCGCGGCTAGATGAACAGGTGGCTCGATCGACTCGGCATCCAATCGGCAGACCAATATTCAGGCGCAGGATCCTGCTCAGAAAGCCAGCTGAACGGCCGCCACCGGTCGCAGCAACTGCCACTGTCTCTTAAACCTCAGCTTCTCAAACTCTGCTTTTCTGTGTGTGGGAAACTGATGCACGCACCATGAAATTACACACAAGGTATCAACGTTGCACATCCGGATACCTATGCCCAACTAAGAGCAAGCAAATTAGCACTGACGCTCACAGCTGACAGACATTTCAAAAGAGCAGCAAGCAAGCAGGAAGCGGAAGTCCTCTGGAACTTGCCGACTCATGCATTACATGGTGAACTATCAAACATGGGCAGCAGCAGTATCGACAGCAGTCGGCAGCAGTCGGCAGCAGCCAGCACCAGACAAAAGGCGACAGCAGTCAGCAGCAGTCAGCAGCAGTCAGCAGCAGTCTAAGATGGTGACTGCAGAGGCTGCATGCTTCCCTCAACCAGAGACAAAGCTCCACTTAGATTGCGTCCCTCTCAAAATAGAGCGTAAGCTTGGCGATTCGTCGACACGAACGATCAGTGGCTCATTCTGAATTGGTACTTACTTTTTAATGGATATGTCACAATAGTTTTTATCAGGAAGTGAGTAGAGAAGCGGGCCCGATGGTGCAGTCATGACACCCAGTGTCGAGGTCCGTTTCCGAACGGGGCAGCGAAGGGTCTAAAGTGGAGCTAAAACAGCATTCCCTGCGGCCACGCTTGACTAAGCGCTATGGCTCACTGTCGGCCTCGCGGGAAATGTGTCGGTGGCTTTTTAAAGCATGCAACAAGGGAATTGCTTGAAACTTCACATTAAAAACAAATCTGCGTTGTCGCCAGCTAAACAACAACTACACATGAGCTCTAATCAAGTTAAGGCTCATCTTCTGGGCTCACCTCATCATAATCCCCTCAAGGCTTTTACATCTGGGTGTGTGGTTTCTGATTACGATAGCCTTGGACAATAGCGGAACCGCTTGAGTGACAATAACAAAAATTAAATATCTTTTACATTGCAACCTAAACGGAACAAATCTATATTCAGGTACTCAAAAATGTCAGAAGTTGTACGCCGCTTAACGGTTACAGTCATTAGGATGCCGACTCGTTGACGAAAAAGGTGCAGAGAATGAGATCGGGTGATTTTCCAGTTTTTTTTTTTAGAAACAACGAAGCAACGACCAATTTTAGCAACCCTGCAGCTGCCGCTAGAGGCAATACGATGCAAAGTGATATATCATTGCAAGTCGTCAGCGTCGGCGAGATAAGGCGCATCGCTGCAAAACGGATGGGTGCTACTCTGGACTCCGGCAACCAAGAATCGTCGTCTGCGGACGACGGATACGAGGAAAAAAGTTCACTCCAAGGGACGGACATCAGTTTTGGCTCGGCCTGCACAACACCTGGTAGGCCCAGGCGTGATCCTATCCGCTGCTAACGTTGAATTCCCTGGAGCGCTAGATTCATGTGGATAGCAGAAGGCAATTTCCGAGAGATTGTTGTGCCTTTTGGAAACGGTCCGGCGCGAAAGCTCGGACTCATATGCAGCCTTGGCGGAAAAAAAGCCATTTTCATTCAGGAGCAGTTCTTAAATGCTCGAAAGTCGCTACAAGCAGCTTTCGCCGATTTGATGGATGGAGGACCGTATCGAGGTCAAGGTAGTTTTAATTCGAGCGGCAGAGCTTTCTAAAACGTAGACGAGTGGCTAGTGCCGCGAGGCGCTGGAGGTGACACTAAAGAAGAAGTCCATGACGATGAGGAGGATGCCACGAGGGCGCAGCAGGAGAAGCAGGAAGGCCGCGAGAAGACCGCTCTCGTGACCGGGAGGATCCGAGCTCTCCGACACGTCAACGTTTGCAGACGACCAGCGAGTCGCTCGAGGAGCGGATGAAGCTGCAGCACGAGCGACGTTTGGAGGCGCTGCAGTCGATCGAGTCTGCCACCGACCGACAGCAAAGAAAGTGGCTCCGCACTCTGAGCTCCGTGCAGAAAGACCGAGCTAGAGCTTGGAAAGGAAAATGCCGCGTTGCATAGAAGTCTGCTTATGCTCACTGCCAGACTGGAAAGTTGGCGAGCAAATGAGCTTGCTTTGGTACGAAAGCTATTGCGCATGAATGCTGCACTCACTTCAGAACTGACAAAGTTAGCCTCGCGTGCGGCGTAACCGCATAGTATATTCATATCAGGAAGTAGTTTCAGACAGGTTAGGGCCGAGAAGATGGGACAAAATACAAGATAAGTGCTGTGCATACACACAATAGGTTGTTCTTGTGTTTAGCAGTAAAATGGAGCGTTTGTGAGATGGCGCAGAAGAGTGTCGACAAATAAATTTAACAGTCACATGTAAATTAAAGCAAAGCCTTGTTGCCGCCATGGATTGTAAGTCCAATGTATGTTCTTCTAACATATTGGAAAGCAGAGCCGTTGGTAGAAGCTGCTTCTCACCTGCCGCATTAATCGTGGAAGACCCGCGATTAGTTGAACGAAACTCTTTTCAACCCATGCAGTTATTCCATGCGTTGTCATGACAACTAATGGCCTAGAAAAAATAAATCTCCACCTTTCTGACGATGCACTCCAGCATACCTGAATGACGCACTTCAAGGCAAGATACTGTGGAAGCAACGAAATCAAAATTCGCTAAGCAGTGACGACTTTGAGTCATGGTCGATGATGCTAACGGCAAGCAAACAATCAATCAATAAAGACTGCGGCAACTGACTTGTGACTTAAATGCATACCCGAATCATGCTTCTACGGTTGTGCCGTAAAATGCTAAGCTATGTTGTGAGCGTCACTGTTGCCACGTCACACCACTTCTCCTCGATCTGCAGTGGCTACTAGTCAAGCAACGCATCGACTTCAAGGTTTTGTCACTAATTTTTAGGTCCCTACATTGTTTGGCTCCAGCCTACCTATCAGATCTACTCCACCACCGGGCTAAGCATTGTATTACTCGCTTTTCGGAATCTAACTGCTTGCCCATATCTCGTACAAATCTCAAATCATTTGGAGAGCGTGCTTTTAGTTAGTATGCTCCCAAAGCCTGGAAATCGCTCCCCTCTTGCGTCACAACATCTCCTGACTTGTCAACATTAAAAAAAACAACTAAAAACGTATCTATTTCTGACAGCTTTTAGTGGGTTCCTGTAATTAATTCTTTATGTACTTATGCAATTGCTCGCATATCTATATATCTATTCTGTCTATCTAATCCATCCATCCATCCAGCCATCCATCCATCCAGCCATCCATCCATCCAGCCATCTATCCGTCCGTCCGCCCGTACGTCCGTCCGCCTATATGTCTATATATCTATCTGTCCATCCTCCATCCATCTATCTGTTCGTCCATCCATCCATACGTCCGTCCATTCATTCATCCATCCGTCGATCAAGCTGTCCGTCCGTCCATGATTACTCCGTCCGTCTATCAATTCGTTCGTCCGTCAATCCATTCGTCCGCCGGGTCCGTCCATCAATACCCGCTCATCCGTCCATCCGTCTGTCCACCCAGTCCATTTCCGTTTATCCATCCGTTCATCCACCCGTCCATTAATTCGTCCGTCCGTCCATCAATTCGTCTGTCCGTTCATCAAATCGTCCGTCCGTCCACCCTTCCGTCCATCCATCCATTCATATATCTATCTTTCTCCCTATCTATCTATCTAGCTGTACACATTTGTTTGTCTGTCTATCTCGCATTGTATCTGTCTATTTATCAGTTTATCGATCCATATCTTGCATTTTACTGATTTACCTTTTGCAAAAACAAATTTTACTATCATACCGCTGATGTTACATGAAAGGGCCCAACTGAAGCAAGAAAGTGTCAAGCAGTAGAACTGTCAAATGGTAGTCAAGCAATCAATCCAATTTTTATTCGCGTGGCACCAATAAAAGTTGCTCCCAAGTATTCATGAATCGGATAGATACTGCCGTTCTACTCTTTGCTTAATTTAAGGAGAAACTAGGCGACAACCAAACAAATCTGGCTTCTATTTGACTTGCGAGGTTTCTTACTGTGATGACTGGAATTTTCTGCACTGACTCTTAGGCACAGGTGAGAGGTTTTTTATCCGAGGTTTGGTTACACGAATTCATAGCCAATGCTGGGTAGGATGACTCTCGCTTGGGATTTATATTCCACATTTATTTTCATTACAAATAGAAAAAACTTTGCCTTGAGAGGAACTATTCATTTGCGTAGTGCCATCCAAAAAGAAACATATTCATTTATAGACACCTATGAAACACTCGAAGGGAAGAATGGATATCAAACTTTATATTTGGATACTCAGTTGCAGCATGTGGTAGCACGTACATGATAGTGCGTCAATAAAGTAAAGGCTGTGAGGAACAGGTACATTCTAAGCTATTCAATCAATCCCGTCATTTAGGGGATTTGGTGATGTCAGCAGGTTGAGAAATTCAGAATGTAGTTGAGTAGGTTTGAAAAACACGGTCTCCGAATGACCAACGGTCAATTAGAGGTACATATATACGGCTTTAGTAGCAAGAACCGGCGATACGATGCGAAGCTTGATTCGGAAGTATTTCAGATTGTTTGACCGGAGCAAGAGGCCAGTGCGCGCGAAAAAACCTCAAAGTGGATAAGCTACTTGATTTGGAGCCGTTGCGGGTAGAAGAAAAGCGGTATACTATGGCTGCTGCGAGGTTAGCGATAGGATCGTAAGCCAAGCTGCCGAGTTGTATGCCAGCTTCAAGCCCGTTACTGGACAGACCTTAAAACCTGCCAAGAGAAAACCTCCGAAGAAAAGACTGGAGTACTCTAATTAAATATTGGCGTGGCCGTTAAGCTTCTGAAGTTGGCGATCAATGTAACTAAAAGGTTAGCCTTCAATACTTCGAATTGTTGACTGTAAACGACAGAGGCTATTTCTAAACCGGTCCAAAACTGTGAAACTCACTTCAACAAATTCTTATGCAACGACGTCTTTTCAGTAGCTGCCGACTCTGGAAAATCTTGTCCACACGTTTTGTGCTGCTACATCTATGCTGATAGCTTTCCTAAATGTCCTGACTCAACTGTAGTTCTTACTTTCACTTCGCTCCGTAACATTGAGTTTATTGGCTACAGTATGTGCAACGAAATCTTCTTATATAGTGTAGCGTAATGTATCTCAAGCTGAAGCAAACGACAAAGCCACGAGGACCAAGTGGAGTTAAGCAGATTTCCTGTAGCGCACTCAAACCTTATCCTGTTTTCGGTGCTCATATGCTATCCAACGTACTTCATCTTACGCGAAAGTGAGTTACATGCCAGTAGCAGCTAAGGTAGGGCTCAGAAGGATGTGCCACAGTTTTTGGAAGGACAAATGTCGCTGCGGAAGAATTTTGGAAGAAAGTTCCACAGTTGAGGACATGCAGAGCAAAGGTTTATGTTGACAACCGTCTTCAATATTAAGAATGGAATAACTAATATTAATATTCAATAACTAATATTGATAGCTAATGTATTCTCAATAGAGGACGAGAGCAAAAGGTGGCAGCCACTGGTGCAGCAGTTCACCTACGTATGAAGTTATCTGTGCTTTGATCCCTCCCAGCCCTTCAGATCTTCACAGTATTTCCAGGTGTCCTGTTCCAAAGTGACCTTTACTTAGACGACCACATCAGCTCCACAGTCCTCTGCCTACTTTTAACTGCATAACATTGCTAGAAATTGGGCTTGCTTACACAGGGATACTACATCTCAATTGGTCCATGCATTTGTGACTACCCGGATAGACTTCTGTAACTTACTGCTTACTGGTCAACCGACCTGTGCAACCAGGCAGGAGTTCACAGTTGGTGCAACACTCTGCAGTTAGGCTTTTCTATTGTGAGCGTCGCTATTGCCACATTATACCACTTCTCGCCGACATGCACTGGCTCTCAGTCGAGCAGCGCGTCGAATTCAAAGTTCTGCCATTCACTTTTATGTCTATTCATTCCAGCCTACCTATTAGATCTACTCCACCGCTAGGCTAAGTATCGTTATACCCGCATTACTGAATCTGATCGTTTAGCTAAATTCTCATACGAACCTCAAAATTATTTGGAGACCATGCCTTTAGTTCGTATGCTTTCAAAGCCCGAAGCTCACTTTTGACTTGCGTCACGACATCCCCTGACTTGACGACGCTTATAAAGAAGCTAAAAACGTACACATTTATCGCAGCACTTAGTGGGTCCATGCAATTCGTCCCTTGTGTGTTTATACGTGCTGACACTGTGCGTGCTGCCACTAACCGTATTTGCATGCTGACCCTGTGCAGATCACCTCTAAACATGTAATTCTTGTTGTCGTTGAGTATGCTGCCTCTAAAGTTCGACCATGCTTCTCTTGCAGCAAATGTAGAGCGCCTAGAAAGATATTAGGTTCTCCGAGGGTACTTTACAAGCGTATCAATAATATTATTATAAGCTATGGCTGGCCATGTGGATGAGGGTAAGAATTCTGGTCTTCATCCGTTGATCGACCGCTGGGAGCCGTCGCAGCTCCTTCAGCAAAGGAGACATCCGTGACTGATCTTTTTCCCTTTGTAGACTAACCTTGCAGCCATATTCAGCACCAGCTGCAGAGATTCAATGCTTTTTTTTCCAGTAGCATAGCCAAAACGGAATTGCGGTAGTCAATCCCGCACAGAAACAGTGAGCTAGTAAGATTGGCAGCAAACCACCGTAGTAAACAGTCACAGGGATACAGGGACAGAGATCAAACGCGATGACCTGTGGTGGAAGCGGTCTTCCCCATTACGCTTTCGTACTTTAAGCAGTCAAAGAGAACACCTACAATTTAAAGCACATGATGACGATAGCACCATTGTTTCGTCAATTAAAAGAGCGCAGCTCCCATTCCAGCAGCAAGCTTGGGATGGTCTGTGAGTACGAGTTCGGTTCTGTCGTAGTTTTAGTTTAGGGAAATCGATGGATATCTAGTATTGACTATCTGTAAGCCAAACGTTCAGTTTTTTTTCAGCACCTGCAGTGAATTCCAGTATTTTACTGCAAAATAAAGCAGCTGGGTATCGTCAGCATGATTGTACGCTGTAATTTTTTTATTACTCATGGGTCCTGTCCCCACTTGAAAATCTTTGCTCCAGCCCTGCTTTTTAGTACATGTGAAACTCCTAAAAGAAATCTAGTTTACTTATGGCGCTATACAACTATTTCATTATTAGTATTAAAAAGCCTCACAATGACCGAGGAGAAAATCACTGCATCAACAAAGACGCAAGATAATAAATAATAATACACGTTTTAGCATCTTCAGAGAGCTTAAACTCTTTCTAGGCACTCTACGTGCACTGTAAAGAAAGCGCGATCAAGTGATTAGTGGTAGCAAGCACAATGTCAACAAGCATAACATGGTTAGATTTGGCATGCACAGTGTCAACGTGTTAAATTTGGTTAGTGGTAGCATGCACGGTGTGGGCACGCAATAAGCACGAAACAACGAATCGCAAGGGTCCACTAAACGCTGCGATAAACAAATGCGTGCTATGTTTCTCTAATTTTTCAGTCTTCTTTCAAAGATTGACTCAGGCTGACGATGAAATCGTAAACTAGAAGCCTAATATACGCAAAAGCACAATCAGGCCACGCACGCCAAAGCTAGTCACTGCCTGAGCCCCCAACCGCAAGCATTGCCTATTGAACTAAACGCAGTGACCCAAACACGTCGAAAGAGAAGCTCACAAAGGCAGCCCTTGAGCGAGAGCTCGCAGCTTAGAACTTAAAAAATCATTGAAGATTAAAGTTCCAGCGAATAATGAACTTTGAGAGCCGGTGATCGCCATAGCTTTGTGGTACCTCACCGTAGCTAGCTAAAGAAAGTCAATCGCGGCAAGGCATCACCAACCGACTGGCGAAGGCGGTGGCGGCGGCGGCGAGGAAGGACGCAGAGTCAAGTAGAGACGAAAATTAGAAAAGCTGGCAAGGTCAAGCAATCAGAGCAGTCGTATGAGGCTGGCCGATGGACCTGGTACGAAACAGCATGAAACTAACGTCAGTCAGCAGGATCGGGATAGGTTTTAGGATTTTGGGAGTAATGCTAAGAGGTTGAGTTTTCTCTTTTGGTCTACAGCTTAGGATTTAGTTATTAGACTGTATCTTTTCAATTTGAGGCTTGGAATTAATAGTTTAGGTCTTAAAATTGAGGGTTTAGTGTTAAAGTTTTAGAAATAAAATCAAAGCTTAAAAGATAGCGCTAAAACGTGCTTAATTAATGTAAGCATAAACAGGTGCAGGCTGACGACCATGTTGAACAGGTTGCTATGGGCGCAGTATCAGTAGCAAAGGGTGAGCTGGCGCTATGCATAAATGATGCCGCATTAACTGCCGATCTGTAATCGTCTTCTCATATCAATCATTCAAACCTTAGTCACTATCGAAATCATTGGAGAAAACCACCAATCAGAAGTATTCCTTAGAGGAAAAAATTGGTTAGCAAGCTATAGCCGTAAATTCTATCTGACAATGTAAATATTTTACTGCGAACTGCTATACTTAAGAAATTTAGCCGTTAACGGTCTTTGTCAAATCATCTAGCACTCCTACTTTGGTTGATACACTTCAAAATGGTCTACAACTAGTGCAAAACTCAGAAGCTCGTATGGTTTGTCGTTTACGGTGTAGCTGTCAATTATCAACATTTTATTTAAAGGTTTAGTAGCTCCCTATAAAAAAATCGAACTAATTTTAAGATCTTATGTCTAGTTTATAGGTCGCCTCATTCGCTTGCATTAGCCTATCTTTTGTACCTATTTGTTATTCTAGTCACGTGTGCTCTCGCAGCACCCGCTCATCAGCATTTAGTCGCATCGCCGTTCCTCGCACTAAATTGAAACCTTTTGATTATAGAGCCTTCAGCTCGTATGCACACAAATATTAAGGAACTTGTTTCTGTCTAGGTCAGTGCATGCAATGACCCAGCATAATTTAAGTCTCACGCAAAGACGTATCCCTTCCTATCATGTTTCTCCTCAATCCCGTGAACCTATCTTTTTTTCTTCCGGTGTGCTTTTCATGCTTACCTGTGCACGATTCAGCGGCTGTTACAAGCTAGAGGTCTTACTAACCGTTGGCCCTGAGTGTATTCTTGCCTGCTGTAGAATGCTAGCCTAAGCAATACACGCGTTTTCTTGTGCATGCTTGATAGGGTGCATGCAACTTTCCTGTGGGTATTTATTCTCTTGAATTGAGTTTCAAAGGGCCTGTATAGACAGAATTTGTTAGATCTTTATACTAGCGACTAATATTAGTAAAATAACAGAAAAATGTTTTGTGCAACTCAGAAACGTGGAATGTTAGCAATCGACTTACGAGTACATGTCGAGAATAAATATATATAATTCATTTATATAGCGCTCTAAGAGAACTTAATCTCTATTCAGGCTCTTCACATATGCCTCGGGGCTCGAGCCCTCGACCTCAGCCAGACCTTGGTCGGGGCGAGCACCTTATCCGCTGAGCCAAACCAGTTGAAAAAATGTGTCCACCAATTGAATATTCATTTAGGGTACCTTTCAACAGACAAACGTGTTATAAATGGGATAACAAATATAGACGATTTTCAGATAAAGGAAAAATACTATGCAAACTAGGCATAAACCGAAAGTAAACCGGAAGCAAAGTATCTGCAAATAATAACTCTACCGATCTCTACATCGTATGCGACGTGTGTACCAACTTGTTGGACCTTGTTACATCGAGGTACGTGTCCATGATTGCCGAAAATTAATCTCCGTGATGTTTTATGACATTTCAAGCAATAATTATCCAATTGAACAACTACCGCAGCGATTTGCAAGCAGAGCTGAACTCACGTATACTTTATCACGAAGATCCGTAATGCATTGGCTAAATTATGGAATTTACATGGCACAAAAATATTCTGAAGATGAAGCGGTTTGAAATCACAAGCATGCGCCTTAACAAGCTGCAAAAATTTGTGTAAATGTACCACGATAAAAAAATCAGAAACAAGTCACATAAGATGAGGAAATCGGTATTTGTATAATTTGTTGAAATGTCGTTACTGTATTACTCCGGGGTAACATAAGGTTTGCATAATGATTTTGCTCTTACGCGGAAGTCACTTAAACTGCCGATGGGGTGTTTTTAGTTTTATTTGCATTTATCTTTATTAGCAGTACTGAAAAATACTTTACCCAACTTTCAATGTGGGTGATTTTTGTACTTCAGGGACCTTGTTTTCGCGTAGTCTTGAATGTTTTTTGCCAGTAAGAATCATTTAGGGCCGCTATTGTATGACTTTCACCCATTTGCGTAGACAAATATAGGTAAATATTATGAAAGATATTTCTTCTTATCTTGGTAATGTAAAAATGGGTATTTTAATTCAAGTAAAATTATAAAATTCAAAAAATATGAGACTATATTTGCAGCAATTAATGTAGGCTTTTCTGCAATTTTAAACTGAGTTTCTCATTTTACCTCAATTATTGGAAAACATTTTTCTACTTTTAAAAATATTGTTGAGGAGTGGAATGAAGGAGGATCGACTTGTAGAATAGTTGGGATTATTAAGGCTTTTTCAAAATTTACACGTTTTACTCCACAAATAGATTGATCTTATTGTAGTTTACCTGAAAAATTACAAAACAAAGGTGTATTATTAATATTAAAAATAAGGATGATAATTTGTGTGCTTTGTTGTGTGTTTTAAGGGCATTACATTCAAGAGACAGCCATCTAGAAATGAAATTTGATCTAAGACAAATAATGAATGAGAAACACCCAGATATTTAACCTTTATTAAAAACAATGTTTTTCCTTTAAGTGAAGAAGATTCAAGAATTCCTCTTATGGTAAATGAAAGGGTACCAATGAGATTTGAAGATATTCCAAAACTTACAAGACTGTTCAATGTTTCAATAAACGTCTATGAGTTTACTTCTTTTATGACTCCATTAGTTGTAATTGATGAAGAAAGTGAAAAACACATATACTTACTTCTTTATATTAATAAAGGAAAAACCCCACTATTCTTGAATAACAAATTTTAATTCTCTATTTAGGACAAAAATGACATTGGTATTAGATTGTTTTGTTATAGATGCCTATCTAGATTTTATAAACAAGAAAAATTGGATGAACATATATAGGATTGTAAATCAGAACATTGTGGAAAAGCAAAAATAAGAATGCCACTTGCAAAAAGTAGAGAGAATGGAACTGGTAACTTAGTTATGTTTAGAGATTTTGAAAAAATGATAAAATCCCCATTGGTGGCGTTTGCTGATTTTGAGTCTTTATTGGGAACAATTGATAAACCAGAGGAAGCTATAAAAAGTTCCTTTAATCAACACAAACCTTGTTCTGGAGGGTATGTAATCTTAGATCACGAAAGTAAAGTTGTAGTAAACTATAAACCAATTTTTGAAAAAGACTGCAAGCTAATTAATTCTTTCCTTGAAGCAAGAATGCGAAAAACAAGTTGAAAATCTAAAGGAAAAACTTAATAAACATAAAGTATTTGATAGAATAACTATGACTCCTGAGCAAGAAGAAGATTTTGAAGAAGCAACTGTCTGTTGGATTTTTGGAAAGTGTTTATCAAAAGAACTAAAAGTGTTACATTCCTGTCATTTATCTGGTAATTATCGAGGCGCTTTGCATAATGAGTGTAATCTTAAATTAAGAATTTGTCCAAACACTTTTTAATTTCCTGTTTATGGACATTATTTAAGAGGATATGATTCTCATTTGATTGTTAATTGTCTTGGTTGTGATTTAGATAAGAAAAAAGTAATTGCTAATAATAAAGAAAAGTTTGTAACTATTGATTTTGTTAATCTAAGTTTCAGAGACTTATCAGCTTCTACTGAGTAGTATTGATGAACTTTTTAAGAATTTATGCCAAGCAAAAGATAATTTTTGATACAATAAGACACCATTTTACAAGTGCTAGAGACGCACAAATTGCACTATTAACAAAGAAGAGAATCTGTCCTTATGAATATATGGATTATTTTGCTAGATTTGAAGAAACAAGTTTACCACCAATTGAAAAAAGTGTTATCAAGTCTGAGTGGAGGTAGATATTACACATGAAGATTATGAACATGCAAAGAAAGTTTGGAATGCTTTTAACATAAAAAATCTACAGGAATATCCCGATTTGTACTTGATAAATAATGTGTTATCATTGGTAGATGTTTTTTTTTAAGATTTAGAGATCTTATAATAAAAAATTATCAAATTAAAGCTGCTAAATTTTTAACAACGCCTCAGTTAGTTGGACAGCCGGTTTAAAACACACTGGTGTTGTTCTTTAATTGTTGACAGACCCTAATAAATATTTATTCTTTGAAAAAGGAATTCGTGGTGGAATGACACAAGTTTTTAAACGTTATGCTAAAGCAAATAATTCAAAATGTAGTGATTTTGATTCTAAAAATTTAAATTTCTATCTTCTCTATTTTGATGCAACTAATCTCTATGGGTGGGCCATGAAACAACCATTACCTCCTAGTGGATTTAGGTTCTTATGAAAACAAAGAGTTAGTATTTGGAATGCAAAAAAAATAATATAATAAAAAAGGAAAGCTACTTTAAATAAAGGCTATGTACTAAAAGTTGATAGGCATTGTCCAAAAGATAAGCATAATTTATTCTCAGATTATTCTCTGTTGCCTGAAACGAAGAGAATAACTAAAAATAAATATTGACCTTACCAAAGTTCTCTTAAGAGGGGAGCTGATCCTGCACAACAATTAATAATGGATTTAGAACCAAAAGAAAAATATGTAATTCATTATCTTAATCTTTGAACTTTTATAGATTTGGGTTATGTACTAGCAAACATACATAGGAGTAATGGAGTTTAATCAAGAAGATTGGCTTTCTTCATACATTGTAAATAATACAAAAATGAGAGATAAAGCTAAAAATGATTTTGAAAAGAATTTTTTTAACCTACTAAATAATTCTTTCTTTGGAAAAACAATGAACAATTTTAGAGGAAGAAGAAATATAGATTTATTTAATGAGAACTCAAAAAACCATTTACCATTAATGACTAGAAGATACAGAAGTCCTAGATTTATGGATAGAAAGATATTATCAAATAATATTATTCGTGTTTAGAGCAATAACGAAAGTGTAGTACTCAATAAACCAATTTATGTTGGATTTTGTATTCTTGATTTATTAAAAAAAGTAATGCAGAATTTTTATTACTTCACTTTGAAAAAAGAGATATGATTAAAAAATAAATGTATTGTATACAGATACTGATTCATTGGTTATGGAAATCTTTACTGAAGATGTTGACAAAGATTTTATTGAATATCAATATTTTTTAGATCTCAATACTTTTCCTGAAGACTATTCTTTCTAGGAAGATGAGACAGCAAAAATATTATAAAAAGTAATAAGAATATTGTTGGTAAATTTAAAAATGAGATAACAGACAAGGTTCAATCAGCAATATTAAATAAAAGTATTTTCTTAAGACCAAAATTATATTCATTTAATGTTTTTAATAAGGGATCTGTTTGTGAAATGAATGATATACTTAATAAAGAAGGAAAACCAATTGGAAAATCTAAAAAAGCTAAAGGAGTTAAAGAATATGTTGTTGAGAAAAAATTGAAACATAAAGAATTTAAAGACTGCTTAGAAACGGGTTTAGAAAAAATGTAAACAAGCACTACTTAGAAGTGATACACACCTAATATTTACTGTTAAACAGAATAAATTAGCACTATCTGCTTTTGATTCCAAACGATACTGGTTGGACTATGGGATTTATTCACTTGCTTATGGTCACTACAGTATACAAGAAAGTGGTGGGAAGTGTATTGAATGTCATTAAAAGATATTTATTTATATATGCCTATACGAAAACATGAAGATTGTTCATTTCCAAAACCAGAAATAAAAGTAAAAATTGAGCATGATTTAAGAGGGATAACCAAAAAATGCATTGATTAAAAATTGAGATTGAGTATGAAAAGACTAAAGAAGAGTTGATATTTAAAGAGGCAGGAATAATTTTATTTTAAAGATATAAAATCTACTATTATAGGAATGACTGAAGGTAAAACTGATGAAGTAGAAATTGAAGCTTACACAGACAAAATTGAAGATGATTCTGAATATGACACTGATGAAACTGAATATGATACTGATGACACTGAAGATGACCCAGATTGCAATCCTGAAGATAAAGGTTATGAAGGAGTATAATATTACTACATAAATGAAGAAAATGAATTATAAAAAATTATTATTTATATAGAATGGATGTTTCAAGAATTCTTAGTTGTGAACAATTTAGAGACATGGCACTGAAGATTTATCTACAAAAATTCAAAGGAGTTGATTAAAGAATTATTAAGCATTTATTAGATCAACTTATTCCTGATTTAGATAGTTCATTTACTAGTATTCTTGTATAAATTTGTGAAACATGTGATTAGCTAATGGAATGTCGTAGTAAGACAAACAAAATTTTCTCAGAAGCAGATAAGAAATCAAAGTCTCCAAAAACTAAACAAGGTGTTTAGTTATTAAGGAAAATCGCAACAACTACTGACATCACTGACCCCAATCTAGCTAAATCTGCTACTCTACTAAAATCCTATGTAAACCATTTTATTCTATCTAGATAGACTGCATATGATGAACAAACACTTGACTCAGATATCTTAGTAATGACTGATACTTCAGTTAAAAACTCTACCTAGATGAGTGTGACATCGAAGCTCAAAATGATATTAATTCTGGCCTTGCACAAGTTAAAACGGATCTTGATGCTACAATTACATCAAAAGTTGATACACTTCTAGATACTTCTGGAGAAATCTCTGCTTATACTTCATAGATTGCCAGTCAACTACCGTCATTATCAACAGCCATACCAGGAGTATCAGGAGTTAAACCAGATATCTTAGGTATTGTTAAAGATGAATGTTATGCTATTCTACATGATTTATCTGACGGAACAAGTGCTAGACAAAAAGCAACAATTGCTGCTCTTGCTGGAAATTCATATGCTACTGCATCAACTTCTACTTCCGATCCAACTGCTTCATCTGCTACTGCATCAACGTCTACTTCAACTGCTACTGCATCAACGTCTACTACTGGTCAGTAAAATAAATCAATAATATAGAAATGGTTTCAATAGAAACAAGATGCATTGATTGTCTTGATGAAGTCCAAGGTCGACAATATTCTAATTTTAATATTTGTTCGTTTCCAAGAGGATGCATTGAAGATATTGGATGTTCGCTGCTAGAAGCTTTACGATTAGTTTTAGAATACAAAGCTTTAAAACAATTTATCATTCTGATCCAGAGATTTCATGTATATTTACAAAAGTTAGAGATGTTTCTATTTTCACGGATTTTCTAAAAGATTTTAAATAGAAAAAGTAGTTTAAAGTAAGAAGCGTACTCTAAAAAAGTGGAAACATCCAAAAAAATTACGAAAGCATTAGAATCAGGACAGACTTCTACTTTACCGGCAGAATTTATTCAAGAATGCTTAGATTGGAGAGTTCTATGAAAATACAGTATTCTTTAGATTTATGAATATTAATCCTGTCAGTAAACCAATCTCAATGAAGTCTAAATCATTTGGAATTGTGAAGCCTTGATAATTTAAAATAGGATAACTAATATCAAAGATAATAGTTTTTTTGCCCAAGATATTTCTAACACGATACAGTTTGATATCGAATCATTTAATAACATTTAATTATCTTCTATACCGTAATACCCAATAAGAAATAAATTAGAAGGTAAGAAATTTGGATAATACAATTTGTAATAATAATTTATAACTATTATATCATCATCACTTAAATCACGTTCAAATATTATCATTGTTACTGTTACAGTTTGGTAGTTTACTCTAGTTCTATTATCATCTTTTAATAAAAATTATTTTTGACTAATTGTTTTACTTCCAACAGCATATTTAGTTTTACTATCAATAACAGTAGTACCTCCACTATCATTATTAAAATCTTTTATTTTTAATATTATCTTAATGAGTAAGTTGGTTTATTTATTCTAATATTAATATTTGACAGCTTACTTAAGCCATAAAAATTTGGATAATTTGGAAGATCATTTATACTATAAACACCTGAACTGCCATTTAGTTAAAATGCGCCATTAATTATTTAAATTATCATCAGGTATAATTCTTAAAAATAATGAAAAAGCCCACTAATTTGAGAAAAAACAATCATAAAAATATGCAACAGTTAGTCTATTGAATTTTATATTTCCATTTATCACTTCTTGGTTTCCTGTTACAACTTTACTATCGTTGTATTTTGTTGTTGTTAAATCACTTCCATTAATTGGATTTGATACATTGACATATTTTTTTGAGTTAGCAGATGAATTTCCTCTTATAAATTGGTCAGAGTCACTTCTTAGATAGTTATTATCAGCAAACGATTTATTAACAGTTTCTAATACACCTACAGTATTTCCAAGATTTTTCATTCTGTTTGAATCAAGATTCAGAGTTAATTGCATATCTAATAACTTTCTACAAGGCATTTTAACTTATTTCTATATAAACATTTACAACTATTTGTTGGTTAAAAAAATCTGGTCCTGATATGAAAGCTGAACTAGATATTAGTTTATTATTACTATCTAGCACATAACCACCAGATAACTGACCCTGCAATGGTGTTCATGTAGATGTCAAAAGCATAAATATTTTTTCCAACACCTGGAACATTATGCATTAATCTAACTAAAGATATTCCTCTAGAAATTAAAGCATAGCCTAAGTTAGTAGTCCATTGTCCAGCAATTGTTTTTCTATATACAGCAGTATTTAATGAACTATTCATTACTCCTTGAAATGTTACAGTATATATAATTCCATCGGATATTTTACTTAGATACTTAAGATTTTCTCCATCATTAGGATTAACACGATCATTTTGTATAATTATAGGATAATTATTCATATTTATAGAATCATCGATAGTTCCTGCAGTTAATTTTACAAAATTATCATTCATGTGTGCTTTATTTGGAACTTCATTGTCTGAGTATGGCGGATTACTAATAAAAATCAATCCATTTACAGTTAATGTTCCATTAATGGTCCCACCAGTCAATCGTAATTTGGTGTCTGCATAATTTTTTGTAGCAGCATCACTAGGATTAATAGGGTTTGCAAGATCTATCAAGCGAAAGTGATTCCTATCAATGTCACCATCAGACGTAGCTCCTCTTGAAACTTTTGTAACAAAATTTGTATCTGTGTACTTTATATTTACTTCATCACCAGAATAAACAGGATCCCCAAGATTTGTTATTAAATTTTGGTTCATAATCAGTGAATCAGAAAGTATATCACCACTTCTACAATGTATTTTTTGCTTGAGGTGCTTTCCTACGGTAACCTAATGACATTTTCTATACTATACTAACAAGAAATTTAACATAAGAAACAGAACTATCTACTGAGAAATTATTAATAACATAACTGCATGATCCATCAATATTTATTACTAAAACTAAAGTTCCAGACACACCAAATGTGTTATCATTTGTTAAATCCAAGAAAGCACCTGTTTTATCTATTTCCCATAGAATACTAGATAGAATACCAGAATTGTTTGCTGAACCAGGAACAGAAGTTGGCAATGGTTTTCCATAACCATTTTTTATTTCCAGTTTGATCTATTATTGGCTTATCACTAGGTGTCAATTGTAATGTAAAAATTTCTGTTCCTGTACCATTTACATTATTATTTAATCCTAAACTACATAATGGTAAGATATTTGGAAAACTTGTAAACCTTAGATATCTAAAGTAACATTGTTGTTTACAATTATCTACTGTTTGCTTACTTATTAATCCTGAGTCTTTCAAAGAAATAATTCTGTTTAGTCCTAAGTCAAGATTAGTATTTGAATCACCATTAAAAACTTGTGTCATATTTAGAATTTTTTTTTATAACTTTGTAAGGCCTAGAACCTTGATATCCAGTTCCATCTTCAGAATTTCTTGATAGAGCAACAATATTTGCACAGTTCAGTTGAGAATAAAGTATTCCATAATTCTCTGTAAGTAAGTTGGAACAGTTAGCAATTAAAGCTTTTCTCCTGAAACATTATTGACGGTATTACCTCCAAAATCCAAGCCAAGAGCATAATCTAATCTTATTGCATCAGAATCGCTTTCTGGATAAGCTAAGTTAGTTACTGAATTACCATTGCAATCAAGATCTTTAAATAGTTCACCATTTATTTTTGGTATAATTTCCATTTATAAAATATATGAAGAAAAAAGGAAGTTCTATTGAAGAAGATATAGAATCTGGACTAGACAAAATTAAAGAAGTAATATCCGGAACAGCACAGCAGCAGAACTTGGATCAAAAGCAGTTGTAAAATTTGCCCCGAAGATTGCAACGAGACTTAGCCTACATGAATCAGATAAAATTGCAATAATTGTTCCAACAGTTTTACAATCATTCAAAGTAATTGGAACTGCAGATAAAATGCTTGGAGGATTTTTGTCTGGAATAACATGAATGGTAGACTTAGGGTTATTTATAAAAGAAATCGTTGATGACATTGCGTCTGGAAAATATGCAAACGTATCATGGAAAACCATTTCAGATAAAAGAGAAGGACTTTCAAAATATTGCTCTTCTTTAGAAATTGGTTACTATATAAATAAACTATTACTTGAAGCAGAAAAATCTAATTCAGATTGGTATCTAAATCCAAGTAAGTTTCTGACATAAACAGTTGGAGAAAATGGGATGCGCCCCAATTAGACCAAATGGCTTGGAAAAAAGAATTTTCTTGAAGTTAGATTGGGTGGATTTTTGCCTGCAATTCCAGCAATAGTAGCAAGTATAGCAAGTATAATTGGCACCCACCGGTCTTGCTGTAGCTATAACTAACTGCTGCTAGTTTTATCAAGAAAATAGTTGACCTAACAATGTGTACTGCAAGAGCACCACCTATGAATACGCATGAAAAAAGTATTAGTGCTCTAATTTTACAAAGTTCTAGACTAAAAAATGCAATTGTTGACTTGAAGAACATGATAGAACTTCTTGATCGGGCGTAGATATTGATCTGTCAGAAAAAGTACAAAAATCGAAAGTGAATAATCGATTAGAATATTTGAAGAAATACAAGAAACTAGTTGAAGAATCTGGAGTCCCGTACTCAGACAGTCTTAAGCAAGACATAAAAAACTGAATCCTCTACTATTGGGGGAAAGAAAACCTGTGATTACAAAGCAGAATTGGCAATGTTATCAGCGAATATTTTTCGCGCATGAAAGGACTCAAGAAGAAATACATAATGAAATGCTGAAATTAGGAGATGAACTAAAGAAATGTAGCAAGAATTAGAAATCTGTGTATCTCACTAATTTTTTATCTTCTGTTAAAAGTTAAAATTGAGTCTAGCAAACTCAAGGTGCAAACGGATAGCTTCCATATCTCATTCTATAGTAGCATCTTCTGGATTATTAAAAAGACCTAAGTGATATCGTTGGTTATCAATATCAGTTTTAGATTGCCATTTTCCTATCTTTTTATTCCAAAAAACTCCTACAAATCCCGAAGTAATATTATTTCGTATTCCTCCAATTCTCATTTTTTCTGAATGAGTGAGTTCACGTAAATTGTTGAATGCATTGTTTAGTCTATTATTATCTGCATGATCTATTTCATGTAAAGAAAATTCACCTGTCATAACCAAGAAAGCAAGGCGGTGAGCTATGTGAAGTTTTCCATCTATTTTTATTCTTCGATAACCAATACAAATATTTCCTGCTTGTGATTAAACTTTTGCTTTACCTTGTCTATTAACTTTCTAAATTTTTTTTCAGTATCTGGTTCATATTGCAAATGTTCCGTGACACGGTTTCTTAAAGATTCCTGTGTCATTGTAATTAATAATACTTTTGCTAATCTTTAAATAAAATTCATTCTACAATAGAATGGAATATCATGAAACGAAAGTAACTCTTTCTGATTATCAAAGAAATCCAATTGCTAGATCAAAAGAACCAATTTCAGTGAGGCTTAAACATGAAGACTTATCAGGAACTAGCAGTATTTTGGAAACCAAAACTCAAATTGCAAGATTTGAAAGATGCAAATCTAAAGGCGTTAGAATGCAACTAAATTTCAGTTCAAAGCAATTGAGAGCAAATAGAAAACACGGTGCTGGTATGGTGTTGTAGATATTTTAAATAAACTATCTAATGGAAGAGAACTATATATAAAAATGCCATCTGAAGTAAAATCAGAAGAAGTACCTGGAGGTAAATTTAAAAATACAGGCAGATATTCGTATGCATGTCCAGCAACGAGATTCAAAGAAAGAATGGAAGAGGAATGAATATGAAAGCGTTAACGATTTAGATAGACAAGCACTAATCCATGATCGAGATTCCACAGATGCATGCCAGAGCCACAGACAACTGAGATAAGAAATTTATCTGACTTAGTTCTAGCAGAATCAGCAACACGTCCTGCACTTAACCCAAGGCAACCTACCTACGTTAAAGAACATGCAAAAACTGCAGCAGCTGAAATGGAAGCTAAAGCTAAACTAGGATTATGTATTGGTGGTGCTCTGAATGATTTGCTTGCTACGGATTTTCTTGTATTTTGATTTTCTAAGTATCAAATCCTGCTAGTTTAAATAAGTTAAAAAATTATACAAGAGGAACAATTGATAGAATATTAGATATTACACGAAAAATATATAAGAAACTAAACTATACTACATTATTTTTTATAACATTATAATAATCTTTTCTAAAATTGTGCTGGATCAAATTCAAATTTTTTATTTTATTATAAACTTGCACTTGATCAATCTTTAATCTTGTTATTAAGTCTTGGTTCAGAATTTTAATAATCTTTGCTAATATAGCTTCCACCAAGAACTCCTGTGATACTAAAATCATTTCCCAACTTTTGTATAATCTCACTTGAATTGTTAAATTTCATTTGTTTATTTTTAATCAAAGAATAAACTTGGTTTATTTCCAAAATCAAATCTAACTGCAAATGCAGACCTCTGTGTAAGGTCATATCCATGAAAGTCAAGTTTTTCACTAGCACGAGTAACTATATTTTGAAGAAAAAGTAACATATCTTGTGTAATATAAATTCATGCATTCAGATATAGTTTTAAATCTTTGCCATCTTTTCTTCAACATGGACACGTGCAGGTTTGCTTTTTGGGACAGCAGAATTTTCTAGTACAACAAATTTCTTTTCCATTTCTATACAAAGGAAATTTTTGTTTAATTTAAAAATAGTTATTCCATTACCATTACTGTAACAAAATCTGTTAAATCCATTAGTTTTAAGAATGTTAAGCACCTCATTCCACAATCTGTTTTTGTATTATTGCTATTGAAAAGTTTGAAAACCTGGAACTATTCCAAAATAGTCAATTACTTCTGGCTACGGTGGAGCACCAAATAAATCAAAATAAAAACAAGAATCTCTTACTTTTAGTACTACCCAATGATAGATTGCTAAATCGGGCTTACCTGTTGTGCAAATAAGAGATTCATTTTCTTTTAGTTTTCTTAGTTCATCTTTTGCAAACACTCACGAAAGTTTTTTATATTTAATTCTTTTACATAATCTAATATTTCTAAGTCTGTCAATGAAGAAATATTTTTTTTTATTTTGTAACTATTCATAGTCTTTTGCAACTTAGAAAGTATTTGTTCTGTACTACTCGCTACACTCGATCCCAACTTTTTGCCATGGCTTAAAATACCACCACCTAATTTTTTCCTAGGAGATAATACTCCACTTGCTGCACTCATTGTTTTGCCTCTAATTTTAACAAACTTCAATTTCTTATGCTCAAAAATTGTACAAATTGTTTTTATCATTCATCTAGGTCCTTTTTACTATTTATTTCTACATATTCTTCGTGAATATTGTCAGTAGGGTGCTTTTATTTCAAGCAATATATTTCAATTTCTACAAATATAAAACACTTTTTAGTATATGAAATGATATTGAAAGTCTGTACTTTTAATTTTGGACGAGACTTAGACAGGAGCAACTATACTACAGAATGACCAAGAAGTAAAAAGACTTGAAGCAGAAATATCAACAAGAAATACAGTTGAGTCTCATCTCAATCAACGTGCGCTAGAAAGATCTACTGATAGTTTTGGAAATGTAGTTCTTGAAAACTTAAAAAAGTTGGACCAAAACTTGCTATACGAATGGAAAATAGAGATTATATAAAAAAAAGCTTGGGAAAGTAAAGCTGCACCACATATTTCGAGTACTATATAAAAAGCAATACAAGTTGTTCAGTCAAGTGAGTTTAAAAAAGTAATTACAGTAGCAAATCAACCAAAGACATATACACCTAAGCCAGAAGTGCGAGAAGCAATTGATAATGTTCAAAATTGTTTAGCTGATGAGTTAGGAATACATCCAACCACTGGCATGCCAAAAAAAACCGAAGAAAGAATACAAGATTTAGATAAATGTTGATATTCTACTTGATTTTCAAAAAACCCAACAAAGGATATGTTCCAAAAAGTTATGTAAGGAGATTAATAGATGAAATTAATAATGAAAATAAAGATAAAGAATGTTTAAAATAACATTTAAGTTAGGGGATGAAATGAAATATCTAAAGCCAGATGAGACTTTAGGAAAAGCAGCTAATAATATCTATGAATATGCTACTAAATATAATACTAGCAAGAAAGGTGAGCGAACAACAGAGGTACAATACTTTTCAACACGAGATCATAAAAAAAAATGGCTTGATATTTCTAATGAGGAAGGAAAAGGCAATTGACAGCCTAGAATAAAATCTATAATAAACCAGATTAATGAAAACATTCTTCTCCATTAATATATAGTATTTACTTAAAAATAAAAAGAAATGAAGGAAAAAGAAGTGCAGAAACACAAAAAGTTTTTGATTATATAACAGACTATTTTAAACTAAAAAAGGCAAAGGTGTTGAAATAATTCCATTGGTTGTGAAGAGTGATTCAGAACTATTTGATAAAATAGAACTACCAATTCGTGAACTTGCTGCTGGAAATACAGGAGTAGTAAATTCAATTAGTGATGCTGTAGATTGTCTTTGTAAATCTAGAAAAGTACCAAAGTCATACATTGCAAGAATTAATAAACTTTTGTATGATATATAGAAATGGCAGATCTTGTAAAGATTTCTCGAGACATTAAAAAATCTTGATGCTATTCGAAAGGATAATTCGCCAAGCAAAGATGGATATGTATTTAATATCACAGGAACTACTAATCCTATTAGAGTACACATTGATGATCCTATTATGCTTAGAAATAAAAAGTTTAAGATATGTTTTAAATATTTGTAGGAACAAATTCTATTAAAAATATAACTAACTCTAATAATACTTTTGTTTATAGAGGAACAGGTAGTTCTGAACAAACGATAACATTTAGACCTGGATTTTATTCTGCTATTTCTGATGAAGTAAATATTGGGATTGCAGATATGATAAATAATTCTGTTACTTAATCAGGAGCTACTACTGATAAATTAATATTAGGTATTGATAATGCAACTTATAACTCCTGGATTACTGTGCATGTTGGTTGGACGTTTCTTGCTAGTAAGTCAAGTATATCAAGTATACTTGGCTTCACTGGTTCTGCTTATACAACAGATCCCAACTTTTCAACAATCTATATTACTGACCAAGTAGTTTGCACATAAATTGTTAAATTTATTTCAGAAAAAGAAGTTTTTGTTTCAGATCTAAACATATTACTTGTAAATTGTAACTTAGTTGCTAGTGGAACTAGTTATATAAATGGTGATGAAACACAAGTTTTAAGAAGTTGTGCTTACAATTTCTACTCTTGGGAACAAATGGTATATGAACCAAATACTTTTCAATATCATAATATTTCTTGTGGTGCTATTTCAGATATGCTAGTTACTGTTACAGGTCAAAATTTGAAAGTTTTAAACTTTGGTTCATAACAGATAACAGTTATCATAGACATTGCTGAAATATAATATTAGAGTGTCAATAGGATTAACAGGAGCTACCAGTTCTGAAGCAAAAACATTAGTTCCACCTATTCTACTTGGATCAGATTCAGGTTTAGTAAAGTTGGTTTACAAAGAGTAGAGTTTACTTATACAAACAGAGTTATTTCTAATGTAATTACTGAAGGAAATGATTTGCTTTGGTGCAAAAGAAATCTGACAGCACCATCGGCACTATCAATTGCAATTCCAGAAGGATAATATGACAGCAATACAATTGTAGATGCTGTTAATCTTGCTTTTAATAGATCTGGAGATTTGTATGACTCTTCTAAAAAACTTGTAGTGGAATGAAATTTAGTGTTGATACAGATAATAAAATAAAAATGCAAGTAACACCCGATTATATTGTGCTACTCAGAAGTAATGCGTCTGGTGTTAGTCATACAATTGATGACAGACTAGGTTTAAACTCAAACCATCAGAGATCTTTGATCCTGCAATGAAGGAACACCTTATGAAGCTATTGAAAAAGCTATGGACTTCTCTGGTACTTACTACGCTTGGAATAAAATGCAATTGCCTGATAACTATGGAGTAAAATGGATTAGTGTTGATTGCGATTTGATTAATCCTAATACAAATTATGTAGAATTTAGAACAGGATTTCTACAAAAATGTTCGTCATTATATATTATAGATATTGATGATATTGATCCAGGTACAAAAGTTGATCTTCACCTTTCTAATATATTGTATTTACCAAAGCGTGGAGATGCAGAAGGAATAAGCAGTTTAAAAATTAGTTTAACAGATCAAAATAGAAATTCTGTCAAAATTTTTAAAGATATAATGGTTACAATAGAAATTTCAAAATAATATATAGAACAATTGGCAGGTATGATAAAATTGGTCATGGCAGAATAAAAGGAGAACAATTTCATGGATCTGGTGTTCTTGATAAAGTAATTGATGGAATTGGAAAAGCAGCACCAGTATTAGCTGGATTAACAGGTCTTAGTATGAACATTGCAAATAAAGGAATTGAAATGCATCAAGCAAGAAAATTAATTGAGTTAAAAACTACAAAAGAGAAGGTTGACCAAGAATATGCTAATAAACGAAGAGAATTAGATGATGAATTTGATGAAGAAAGACGGAAAAAAGAACTCAAATATGAGTTAGAAAAACGCAAAAAAGAAGAACATTATGATAGAAAGATAAAGGAGATGGATATTGAAATAAAACGAACTATGCTAGAAAAAGTAAAACCAAAGAATAAAAAATAACATACATCTAAAATAGAAGAAGAGGAAGTAGAAGATTAATCAGAAGCACTTAAAGAAAATGATCTAAATACTTATACAGAAATAGAAAAAGTTATTAAAGAGAAATCTGTTATTCCTGAACGAACAAGACCTGATGGGTATGGCGGATACATGAAACAAATAGGAGGAGGTTTATATATACGGAGTAGAAAATATATTTTTACTTTTTAAGAAAGAGAAGAAATGACTAGTGCTCCTATTGAACCAATACTTGAATTAGGTGATCCAAGTTTTCCGAATTATAAAATTCGAGATTATCAATACAGAGGGTTCTACCAAACAAGTAGAAATGAGATAGATAGTATTTCAAATAAACTAGTTACGTTTACTGTTTCCATTGAACAACAAATGTGTTATGTATTGTCCGATGCTTACCTATTGCTTGAAGGCAACTCCAGGTTCAGACAGTTGCTAATGGAGCTTATGGTCCACCTAATATAAACCTTGCTGCTGGACTTGTTAACAACGCAGGTGCATGGTTATTCAGTTCAATGAGAATTAGACTTGGTGCAGAAGAAATAGAAATCCTTTCATTGCAACAAGGACCTGGAACAGTTTCAACGCTTATGGGACTTCTTAGCTATCCAAACGACTACCAACCTAACTCTCGACTTGCGTCACAACATCTCCTGACTTGACTACATTTAAAAAAAAACTTAAAAACACTCCTATTTAGGACAGCATTTATTGGGTCCCTGTGATTCGTGGGCTTGTGATTTGTGCGCTTATGCGTGCTGACACTGTGCATGCTGCCACTAACCACAGTTGCATGCTGACCCTGTGCATGTCACCCCTAACCATGTTATTTATGTTGTTTATCAAGCGTGATATTACTCACCATTCAATCGCGTTTCCCTTTGCAGCAAATATAAAGCGCCTAGAAAGAGATTGAGTTCTCCAAGGCCACTTTATCAAGTGCATTACTATTATTATTATTATTAACCGAACAGAAGGACCTGCGAGTGGATGGAAAAAAAGATGAGGCAAGCTCAATCGAGGATATGTATGTTAGTAGTCTTTACATTAGTCTAATGCATCTACAGCAGCTACTAACAATATTGGTTTTGTATACAGAAGAGGAATTTCAAATGTTTTAGCAGACAATTGAGGTACATTCATTATTTCACTTCCGCTTTTAAGATTATCCGGATTCTGTGCAGATATGAACAAAATTTTTTTTAAAGATTCAAATTACACTTGAAATGATTCGGGTTGGTGGATCTGATTTTGATGCTATAATGACTGCAACATCAGAATTAGCTGCTAATTCAAACAATGCAATTCAAACTAGAGGAGCTGTAGTAGCCAATGGTGATGGTGTTTGAAATGCGTTTAAAATTTCTATGTCTAAAATGAGACTAATGGTACCATGTATTACTCTCAAAGAAAGTATCCAAAGAGCTCTTGCTAACATATCTAGTGAGAAATCAAAGAAAATTAAACTCAACTACAGAGTTAGACGTTATGAAAATATGACACTCAATAGTTTCAACCAAGGATTAAAATATACTAGAACATTATCTGTACAAAACACTATTGATAAAGTTAGGTGGTTAATTGTAGCTGCACAAAATTTTGGTAAATACAATAATTATACAGGAAATCCATCTACGTACAACCACTCTGATATTAAACATGTAAATGTACTTGCTAATGGTTCAAAACAATACCTAGCCATTGATAGAAGTAGTTATCCATAGGATGGAAAATGCTCAACAGAATATCTAGATTTCACAGAGTTTAGAAAACAGCATCTTGGATTAAATAAAACTATTGAACCAGTTGGTGTTACTTTTCCTGAATGGTTATCACTATATCCAATTCATGTGATTGATTTACAATACAATGATGACAAATTAAGAATTACTTCTAAAATTGATATAACTATCGAATTCAATAATTTAATCCCTGCAGCTGCTGCTGGTGCTGTTGCTACAACGACTATTGCTCATTACTTAACAATCTGTGAGGACACAGCTGAACTAACTTCTAATGGCAATGGATCACAATGTACTTGCATGCACAAGACATTTGTTTATGATGGAACTAATATTTAAAATTTTGTAAACCAGAATGTAATGAAAAAATTTAATTTTATACAAGGTTCAGATGAATGGAAAAAATAAATGTCATTGAATATCGATGGATCAAAAGTTTACTCAGTGCTTGGTTATGATATAATATTTGGTGATCAAATAGAAGTTGATATTACTATAATGGCTAACAGAAAACTAAAAAACATATTGCTAATAATTCTAAAATAAGGTTTCCACCTATGCTATTTGGTAAAGTATTTGAACCCATTGCTGCTAAATTTTTAGAAATGAAACTTGATGTAGAACTTGAAAGTGCCAATGATTCCTTTCCTAGTGATGGTGTATTTAGATACTCACCAGGGGAAATAATTGATGGAGATACTTTAGTAGAAATAAAATGCTTTTGAAGTAGAAATATTATTAAAGATTGTATACCTAAACAAGATCATGCTCAATGTCTGCAAGGCTTGCATGTTTTAAAACCAACTGAATGTTATTATTCTGAGTTTGAAATTTGTGTTCCTCGACTAAATTGTGAAGAAGTACCACTAGATTATATAGCTGCGGGTAATGTTAGAGTGCCAACTAAATATAAGTTTGATATTCCAATCAGAAGCCCACTTTTTATGTTATTGCTTAAAGATGAGAAGTACTTTGACTTTGTTTGATGTTATAAGCAAGTATGGCAGATTCAATAATAAAAAGGAGAAGGCTTTAATTTAAAGTATTATATAACAAGATTCCTAATATAAGTAGTACAAGAAGAAGATCCTGATAGGTTTGTTTGGATAGTACCAATTGTAAATGAAGTATTAGATAGATCAAAAGTTTTAATTAATGAATATATACATGAATCACAGAGTAGATTTTCGTAGTCATGTTACAAAAATGAATGGTTATCTATTGTCAGATCTTGATGCAAATGGAAATAGAATTATTAATCTGAGTGATCATGTTAATCATTCCGGTGTTGTCACAAAAATTTATGCAGATTCAAATTTCATGGTAAATGATAATAAATCAATAAATTTTCAAGGTCAACCTTCTATTAATCTTGGTCCAGGAGGAAATACAACTGATGCTATTAATGTTAGTCAGTTAAGCAATTATGTTAATAAATCTGGTGATAAAATGACTGGTGATCTAAATATGAATGAATTTGCCATTACTTCTACTTGTTGGAACTCAAGTAATACTACACCTAGTGTTCTTCCTGATGATTTTTGTGTTACTTATGGTGGATTAAAACGAGACGTAATGCTTAAAGATTATCCTGCTAGTATCAATTTAAATATGAATAATAACTCAATAATTAATGTTGCAGATCCTGTTAATCATTCAGATGCTGCACTTAAATCTTGCGTAGACAAAACAGTAAAAAAATAACAGAATTAATGCCTGTGTCATTAAATCCTAGATCTATGAATGCTATTATAAATACATCTGCTGCTTATTCTTGGCCAAACAAGAATGCTCCACCGGTAATATTATTATGTGTGATAGTAGTTGGTTCATTCAATAGCGTTTTCTTAAAACCAAGTACAGATACTTCTGTTGTATCTGGAGAAGTGCGTAGTATAAATACTGTTTCAACAGGAACAGAGTTTAAGTACTATGCTTACTTCAACAGAATTCCTATTGACTACTATTTTGTTGATAACCTAGGAAATCTAGGAGTAAATCTATTGGTTAGCTATATACTCACGTGAGAAATACGAACGAACTAGTAAATCAATAAGTTCTTTTATTTTCTGCTTTACGTTTACCTTTTACTAAAAGAAACAATTTTCGATAACACAGGTAACTTCATGGTCTAAACAGTGATAAATACAAAATAATTCCGAGCATCTTTTTTTGAAAATCTTTCTTTCAAGACGGTAAAGATGACTAGGTTCTTATTTAGAATACTTATTAGAGGCGCTTTATCAAGTGTTTTATTACTATCATTATTATTATTATTATTATTCAACCTGCCGCCTGCATCGATGGTATACGCACCTGGCTTGGACGCTAAATTCTGGGAGGTTAACGGCGGGAAAACGACATAGTAGCTATAGGTGTAGTTTGACGCTCCGATAGCAAGCAAGCGACGGTACGGAAACACTGAATATCCAAGAACAGCTGCAAATTTGGGCTCGCAGTGCGACGGCTCACTCTTATTTTTATGCTTTGACATACTGGTCTAAACATGACATATTTCTTTTGCGTGTTTTTCTAAACGCGATACTTTGCATATCTTTAAGCCCTGGTTATTGTTTCTCTTACAGTGAGTTTTAAAGTGCACGCACTGACTTTTAGTTCTCTTAAAATGCAATACAAACGACCAAGGAATATAATGTTCATCAAGTAAACATATCGTTATCGTTATAAGTTATCGCGTCCGAATTTTCTTTTTCATTATAAATGCAGACTCTTGAGATAGTCTGCCGGGGTGCTCGAGCGGCAAAAGCTTGAAGAGCCGATTGAGGCTATCCTTGAAAGGAGGCTCTAGTTTTTGCATCCCTTTGTACCCGAGTTTGCATACATATATAATTCATTTGTAAAACGCCCCAAGAGAACTTAATCTTTATTCAGGTGCTTCCCATATGCCTCGGGGCTCGAGCCCACGACCTCAGCCACACCTCGGTCGGGGCGAGCACCTTAACTGCCGGCTGCTTGTTGTTCATCAGTACTAGTACCAAGAACCCGAACACAATCACACGTGCTCCATGTGAGGCCGATTCTTCTTGCTAATGAGTTCTTCACTGGCCATGAAAGTGACCGTAATGGCAATTTACTAGACCGTTGTTGTTTGTTCTGTAGAAGCAGGCTTGGACGTGGCGACCGGATTGTATTGCTGCAGCCAACTGACTCAAGTTGCACCATTTTGCGACTGAAGAAGCTCGTTCGCCAAACGAGCATGACTTTCCTTACCTCACAGCCGAACACGGTTCCGGAGCCGCATATGACGGAAGCTACGGTTAGCCTTAGCGTCTGTAACTTGAGTTAATTAATAAACGTTTCTGAGTTCGGTTGCGTTCGAGTGCTCCAAGTCGTTTGCTGCTTAGGAAGACGCGAACATTCACGCTTTACAACAGGTCAATGTGCAGGGATGATTGTCGTATTGATAGGGACAGATCTGTGACAAGAGCGCGCGAGAGAAAGAGACGTATTTGGAAAACTATAAGTGGAGAAAGCTTAGATTCTGCTGTAGCAAATCGGGTAAGAAATACCCAAAGCAAGACAAGTCTTCATTTTCATCGCTTGTCCGGAATTCGCGGTCGCAAATAGTATGATTCATAAGCATATTTTTCTATTGATAAACTTGACGTAGTATCAATAGTACAGACACCTCCTGCAGCAAGCCAGCGCGCGCCCAGAGGATCGAGGGCGTGACCGGTTTTTGTTAAACGAATTGAACCCGCGCGTTCCGCTTACGGTGCTGCCTTCTTGCATACCGTTTAACTAAGCAATGCTTACGGATTCACAATACGCCTACAACTGATATGAGAGGGGATCACCTCGCTGTGTGCCAAGTCAATGCGGTGGCGCGAGTGGAGATTTCCGGAGTTATCGCGCTCTCCTTGAGCTTCTGTACGGCGATGCTCAGCAGCGGGATTCTTCGTAAGTCTGCTGCTGCTGTTGATGCTGACGTCATATTTTGGCAGACGTCACATTTCTTCAAGGCTTCAGAAGCCCGCCGCTCATCGCCTTCATTTTCAGTCCTCTGCTGCTGCTGCTGCTGCCAAAGCTGCTGTTGTAAGCAGTCACATCTTTGTGGAGCTTCCTCAGCATACGGCACCCGTGGGCTATATTTATGAGACAGGCACTCCGTCGTTGCTGCCGCTAGGCGCGGAGATTCTTAGCAGTCGGTGCTACTATTTAATTTTGGATTCAATCCTTCCATGTCTGGGAGTAGGTAAAAGCAAAGCGAGCAGTCTGCTTTAAATATGCAAACTAGACGGGATAAAAGTTGCTCCAGTCGTCTGAGAAATGCTCTTGAGCAGCCTAGAAAAACGTAGGAGAGAGAGAGAGAGAGAGAGAGAGAGAGAGAGAGAGAGAGAGAGAGAGCTGCTCTCCTTGCCGTGTACAATACAAATAACAAAATTGGAGAAATTAATTGGACAGGAAACAGCATGGTCTAGCCTGTAATCTGTGGACACTGCACTCTAAGGATCTAAAATGGCAGTCATGGGTGCCTAAGAAAGACGAGTGCTATTTAGGGTGCTTCAAAAATCTGCGACAAACATTTCACCCACCAAAGCATTATGCTGTGGTGGCAGAGTGATGGCAAAATGGTGGCAAAGCATTATGGTGGCACACATTGCCCGATTAGATTAATTAGCGACTCAAAAGGACGAATGAAAACGAGACAAGAAGCATTCTCTCTGCGTGACCGAATTTTAAACGGATCTTATGGGATCCTTTGCTTAAGATTAAATGTCAAGAAAATACTGAAAATAGTGGTCCAGCAGCCGAATATTTGTTCCAGGGTATCTTTCAACGGAAAACATATATAACGGAAACGAGATCAAAAGTCTAGGAGATTTCCACATAAAATGAAAAAGTGAGTATGGAAACCTTGCATAACCCGGAAGTGAACCGGAAGCAACATATCCACAGATAAAAAATTTACATACCTCAGGGTAGTGTGTTATTTGTGTCCCAACTTATCAAAATTTGTTGCAATGAGGTACAGGTCTGCAGCTTGTTGAGGTGCACGCTTGTGTTGATTAAACAGCTTGATTTGCCGTTTAGATTTTCACCTTGTAAGTTCATAACCGGGCCAATACTTCGTGCATCAAAGTGAAATTTAAAATGTAAGTTCAGCTCTGCTTGTGAATCGCTGCAGTACTTTATCTCTGATTTACGTTGAATAAGCATCGCCACGCATGTCATCAAATGTCATGGAGCTATAGTTTATGCAATCCACAGTAACCATTCGATCATGCTTCATTTGCTGCAAATGTAAAGTGACTAGAAAGAGATTGAGTTGTCTGAGGGCGCTATAACAAACGTTTTATTATCATTATGGACATGCAAAGATACACTCATCCAACAAAAATAAAAAATAAACTCTGCATTAATATGCAAGCAGAGGTAACTCTTTTACGGTACTATGAACAAATATTCAATGTTCGGAAAAATTTGTTTACTATTTTATCGACGTTTGCCTTGAGGGAGCCCTCTCGTCCGCCTGCTACCGGTACAGTAAGACAATCTCCAGCTGCACCTCGTCATTCTGGTCTGAATGAGATTTAATCTTCGAAGATCGTAACCCTAACCTTAGTTTTAGCAAAAAAGGCATTTTCATTTGTAATTCGAGCTATTTAGTAGTGAAGAATGTCCCCACTCGACGATCTTCAGACTTTTTGAAGGTAATTGTCTTATGAAACCTTTTGCATTTGGGCCCGGTGGGTGGACGCGACGTTCACAGACTTTCATAGAACTTCGAAAAGATTAGTATTCACTACTGTGTCCGTAATTCACCGTTTGGATATAATTTCCGATATGCAGACTTTAAAGATTAAGGCGACTCGTTCGCATTTACAGGCGCCGGTCTAGTGGCAGTGCCCTTGGCCTCAGGACCCGTGCGACTCCTTGCGAAGTACTGCTCCTAGCTAGCTCGCGGATGTCAAACATTCGAAGCCGGAGCCACATAAGTGGCCTGCACTTCTGTACAGAGCATTTCCACACCTGCGGGTGAACGCGAACGTTTGCCGGGGGGGGGGGGGCGGCTGGGCAAGGACCAATCGTATGCAATGGGCGGGTCTGCACTCTTTGGGTCGTTGTTGCTGTTAACCCCTCCTCTTCGACCTTGGCCGCCAGCCAGGAGGCATGACTCCTGCCTGGTAAACCAATGTGATTGGACGGAGCTTCAGGCTTGTGTGGGACACTGAGCCTGCCAGCGGTGGCGTCATCGTACTATGTCCCTGGGTACTAATGAATACACAAGAAATTCTTCAAGCTGAAAGCCACGGGACCCAGCATGGGACCCAGCTGCTTGGTGTGGCTCTTTGTGCTGGCGCGTGCATCGGGTAAGAATAACTATTCCTTCAAGCTTTCGGAGCTCCATCCTGTTGCGAGTGCAGTCGCAGTGTCGCGTTGCCGTTGCTCGCGACACTGCGTGGCCGCGCCCTCGAAAATACTCGTCGTCGAGCTTTGCGTTCTGCCTACATTCTTCCGCACGGTGCCTATGCGATAGCAATGCGAAGCTGAGTTGGTGTGCACGTCGATCGGGTAAGGGGGAGTGGTAGTAGTCTACTCGCTCCACGTGTCCCACGACCCTTACTACCTACCTTACTAAGCCTTCGCCGATTTTTCCGATCGTCCCGGGCCTAGCGTGTCTTCGCAAAGCTTGGCCGGCTGCTATTGTAGCTCTAGGTTTACTTAATCTGGCTCTACGGTGGTCTGCTTCGTTCTCGTATGCTGCTTTTTTTCGGGGAAGGTTGTTATGGTGTGCTGCCAAGTTGTGCTGCAAAAACGCCACTGGACGTCCCGGCACCTCGAACTGGATTCGGGCGATGCGATTTTTTATTGAATCGATAATTGCAAGCTGCGCAAGATTTGGTCGTCTTCACCTGTCTTTCTGTCGCTGTCGCTCTGAGCCGGTCTTTACAACAGGCCTGAAACCGCGACGCTTGATAGTGCTAGCAGTACTCCGAACCTGCCAGCATGTGAAGGTACCTAAAGGACATGCACGTATTTTGACTAATTCTAGTTAAGAAGGACCATCCCAAAGGGTACCATACTTTATTGGCTTTAATGGCCTCTGCACACGACTGTCATTTTTTCACACTGAATTCAGCTTACAGCTGATCTATGCAGAATCGCTCGTACGCGGGGATCCCATATCTTTGATTGAGAAAGGGCAAGTGATCTAAAAGCGGTTTCAGTTTTGCAGCAGCTGCTTCTGCCTAAGATTCTTGCTGTTTCATAGATTCAGACAAAAGATTTGGGCAATTAAAGAGTTAATATAAAGCCGTGCTTAATTGTTTTGACAGCCTAATTTATACAGCACCAGAAAAGAGCCTCAGCTGCTAACACTTCCCCTTGCAGTGGGCAATACAGAGTTACCTGATGCAGGACTCGAAACCGTGACGTGGATGGCAACGCTGTGATATCTTACCCCTCTCCTATTCATCCTTACGTTATGTAGGACCCTACCTCTTGACCGTGCTAATGGTTTTCTGCAGTTAACTGTGAGCCAGAAGAACGGGTCGTACGATGCCTAGCCTGATTGAGAACAAGTTCTGATAGGTAGGCTGGAGCAAGAGAGTGGAGGAACATAAAAGTGAGTGACAAAACCTTGAAGTCGATGACACGATGTGGAACAAGTGCAGGTTGGCAAGAATTGGTGTAATGTTGCAGTTGCAAAATTCACGCCAGACAAGCAGGCTGCTGGGCTGTCTATTTAGAAGGTCAAGGTCTTCCTGCCCATACAAGCCCATACGCTAGCCGTTGTTACAAAGCTCTGCAGCAATGCTTGTCTGGCGTGAATGCTGCAACTGCAACATTACACCAATTCTTGCCAGCCTGCACTTGCTCCCCATCGTGTCATCGACTTCAAGGTTTTGTCACTCACTTTTAGGTTCCTTCACTCTCTTGCTACAGCATACCTATCAGAACTTGCTCTCAATCCGGCTAGACATCGTACGAACCGTTCTTCTGGCTCAAGCTGTTCAGCTGTGCCTCTAAGCAGCCTCATATCCAATAGAGATTGTACTATAGTTCGTAATCACCCATTGCCCGAGACTCACTCCCAACAGACCTCACGACATCCCCTGACATGACAAATTTAAAAAAAGGTAGAAACATACGACTGATTCAGTTACTGTAGCTCCACTCATGTCTCTCAGAGGGATGCCGTGTTTGGATGCATGGATTAAGTTGGTGCGGTGATTCTCTTATTAAGCTGGTTGGGCATTGAATGCGTTGTATGCACTTGCTCACACTAATACGATCACCAGTGTGAATGCTTGGGGAGATGCATGCACCTCAAGGAAGGATGTATGCCTGACCACTGCTTAGCATTCTTCAAAATGGTCACTCTAAATTTGTTGGACTATTCTTTTTTAAATTAAAAAAAGTTTACAGACGGCAGCATTTCGGGATTTTTTCCTGTCTTCGACCGTAGGTTTGGCTAATGACTGGACCAGGTCAGTCCATAGTGTATAGGGGATGAGGCCAGCCGGCCCTGACCTCCCCCTTGACTAGATCCCTAGGCTAGGTTCCTAGAGTGACCCGGAGGACTGCATCTAGATGGCTCGGATCCAGATCGCAACCTTTAAGTCTTTCGATGATTGGCTGCCCATAACAAGGTCAAGGTTGGCTTATCTGTTGGCTCAATCATGTCTGCATTATTCACTAGGATGTGCTAGACCGATTTCCTTTTTGATTTACATTGCTTCTTTCCGACTCAGCTCCCAGAAAGATCAATTAATCATATTACATTTAATAGCCATTTCATGTAAACTATACAAAACCACTCGATGCAAAACTTTATCTTACCGAAGCCCCCTTTTGCCTTTAAGCCGACCTTTTCTGAGAGGCGTAGCTCGGAGTGAGGACAGGGGTGTGCTGGTCTGGTGATGGCGAATCCTTCAATTTCCTTGACCGGGGGGATCTGTAGCTCCTTGGGGGCCCCCCTCCACTCAGCCATGGCTTGCCATGTGGCAGCAATGCCACATGGAGGCTTGGCAGCAGGCACCAGTCGTGCTGGCGGTGGTACGGCCTGAGCTGCTTCCTGTTTGCTCTCTCTGGGCTTTCTCAATAAGCCTCACCAATTAACTATGACGACTATTCATCGATGGGCTGTCTACCTACTCAGCAAACTTTGCTGCAACCGGCTGGTTGCCCTCAGGCGCTTGCAAGGTCATTCATTACGTTTGCCCTCAGGCTCTTAGCCATGGAATAAGGTGCTCACTCTTCACGACCCTGGTCGCGAGTTTGAGTCCTCCAGTGGGTGATCCTGTATTTCCTACTGCCAGCAGTGGTGATAGCCGTAATGGTTCTTCGGCAGCTATATAAATGAGGCTGTTGAATCAGCTCACCTCTATTCGGGACGTCAGCTAGGAAATACCCGAAGATGAACCCGTGTATCTCTCAGTTGCTGCTTCAGCTGCTTTTGATCGTTATTGATCCTGCTAAGATTTGGTTATTATCTTATTGATTCCTAGCCGTAAATGCTTCCTCGTGATCGGCACCAACTCTTAAGGGCACACGGTTTGACGCTCGGTATGTGCTGCTTGTGCATGTCAGCTCGTGAGTGCTGGTGCTGGGAGATGAGAATGTGCTGTGGACAGAGGCAGCAAAGTTTCGAGCAACTGCTCATCTCAAGGTGTAAATGGTTTATGCTAGCTCACCCACCCGCAAAATATTGCTTCATGACATGCAAGCCTTGAGTTGGCTCACAGATTGCTAATAATGTGGTGTGAGCACCCATCAGTGTTCATTTGCTGAAGCATACGAGACCGCTGCCCAAGCAAAGCAGGGGGCAGTTATCCCACCTGCTCTGTTTGCTCTTTTTGGAGCAGGCGTGCCTCCTGTAGCATTGGCCCGATGTCTAAGCGTGCTGTTCTAGAATGTTCACTTTGATGCCTTTCATTCTTGGCTTCCAGCAGCTGCAATTCTGCGACAATGCTGAGACAGCAGAGATGCATGCGTGTGCAGAATTCGCGATCTCCAGAACTCGAAAAGAAAAATCCAAATGGCTCATCCATTCGCTTGGTGTCCTGTGTGTTGCCTTATTTGGTTCCGGTATAGCCATTGTCGATTCACCGATATAGGTAGACAAATGGATGATTGCAAGCCGTGTGGTCGGGTGGTGGTGCCTGCCTGCTCGGCACAACCAGAGAAATCTTCATCTCCCTGGCTTGCCTGCGAATCAAGCTCAGTGCAGGCCTGGCCTGGCCTGGGGCTGCTCTGCCACGTCCTTCCTCGGTCGTGTTAGGGCTTGGCCATCTGGTGGCCCTGCTTTGACACGCGTGCTGTCGAACCACGACTGCTGCCACCTCACTAAGCCCTAGCCACGCTCTCAACGTTGATGCATTGGGTTCTTGCATCGCTGAGCACTCGACTTTTCATCGCATCCACCTGTACGCTGTAGGGCTTCAGCTGCTGCTACTACTTCATAACTAATAATCGCCGGCTTGTCAGAGCAGGTGGGCAATTGGGGGGGGGGCATTTATCTTTAGCTTGTCGTTAGAACCTTGTTTCCACCGGTAAGCCGGGCTTTATTTGTGGTAGTCAGCATCTTTAACAGTGAAAGCCAGCTGAGCATACATGGGCTGCAGTTTGAGAGTTATGTATGAAAAAATGAAACATTTCCTCAGGAATTTAACAATAGCCAAGCATTACCTTCGGAGTCAGTCATTGACTGGCAGAACTGCAACAGCAACCTTTGAAGTGTCATCAGAAGATTCATATAGCTCCAGTGTCTCTGCCGTGACTCGGCATCCTGGCTGGCGGTTTCAGACAACGACAAGTAGCCCAGTCTGCATGTTGGGAGCTGGCAGTAGGTGCAGCCGCAGTATCAAACTTTGCGTTTATGGCCGTCTTTTTCTTTCTTTTTTTTATGTGCATAGCACCCTAAGAGAACTGAATCGCTATCCAGGCGCTTCGCATATGCTGCAGCGCTCGAGCCCAAGATCTTGCTCGTCAAAGGTGAGAACCTAAACTCCCAGGGCCAAACCCGAGTTTGTTGAGATATATAATAATTATAATAACAATAATGCACTTGATAAAGCACCCTCGGAGAACTCAATCTCTTTCTAGGCGCTTTGCATTTGCTGCAAAGGGAAATGCAATTGAATGGTGAGTAATATCATGCTTGATAAACAACATGAATAACATGGTTAGGATGACATGCACAGGGTCAGCATGCAAATGTGGTTAGTGGCAGCATGCACAGTGTCAGCACGCATAAGCACATCAAGGACAAATTATAGGGACCCACTAAATGCTGTCCTAAATAGGTGTGTTTTTAAGTTTTTTTTAAATGTAGTCAAGTCAGGGGATGTTCTGACGACAGTGGGAGGGAGTTCCAGGCTTCGGGAGCATACGATTGATGTGCTTATGCGTGCTGACACTGTGCATGCTGCCACTAACCACATTTGCATGCAGACCCTGTGCATGTAACCCCTAACCATGTTATTCATGTTGTTTATCAAGCATGATATTACTCACCATTCAATTGCATTTCCCTTTGCAGCAAATGCAAAGCGCCTAGAAAGAGATTGAGTTCTCTGAGGGCGCTTTATCAAGTGCAATATTATTATTATTATTATTATTATACAAACTAAATGCACGGTCTCCAAAGGATTTGAGGTTTGCACGAGGTATTGGTAAAATGTTGGATTCCGAAAAGCGAGTGGTACTATGCTTGGCCTGGTGGGAGAGTAGATCTGAGGAATAGGCTAGAGCCAAAGAATGAAGTGACCTAAAAGTGAGTGATAGAACCTTGATGTCAATCCGTTGCTTGACTGGTAGCCAGTGCAGGTCGGCGAGAAGTGGTGTGATATGGCAACTGCGATGCTCACGACAGACAAGCCTAGCTGCAGAGTTTTGCACCAGCTGTAATCGCCTGATTGCACATGCCGGTAGGCCAGCAAGCAGTGAGTTACAGAAGTCAAGACGGGGTGTCACAAATGCATGGACCAAATTAGAAGTGGTATCCTTATCTAAACAAGCCCGAATTTTAGCAATGTTATGTAGCTGAAAGTAGGCAGATTTGACTGTGGAGCTGATGTGGTCGTCTAATGAGAGGTCACTTTGGAATATGACACCTAGATTTCGAGCTGATTCAACCAGAGATATGCTGGCAGAGCCAATTTTGAGCGTCAGCCTTTCCGATTTGTGAATCACACTGGGTTTGCCCATAACTAGTAAGTTACTTATATCGTCGTTTAGTTTTAGAAAATTTTCTGCCATCCATGTGTGGATGTCATCAACACATGCAGCAAGTGAGTTGATAGAATTTGAGGTGCTCGAAGGCTGGGAGGGATCAAAACAAAGGTACAACTGAGTGTCATCCGCATAGAAGTGAAAGCCTAGATTGTGCTTGGCAATCCCATCAGCAAGAGGGAGAGTATAAACCGTGAAAAGAACCGGACCAGCACGGAGCCCGGAGGTACCCCATATTTCAAATATGCTCCCTGCTGTCCTCTGCAGCCATCTCCGGCACTCGTTGAAGGTTACCGACTACACAAGGACTTAAGCAGTCCCAGCATGCACTCATCACTAAATCTAGATCGTGTATCGTATCGTGACTGCGCAGGAGCTGGCTTTACACACACATCCGTGTGTGCATCTCAGTAGCTTTATTTAATATCGGCCGAGCGATGCCAAGCAAGCTGGCCGGCTGAGCTAGGAGGCACCTAGCTGAGTGACGGATTCATGCTCATCACATTGATGTTGCACCAATGCACGGTAAACGCAATAAAAGCCAGGAGGGCGATTAATGTTTTATTTTGAGCCTGCAAGAGGATGCATTTATGCTCACGTTTAGAAAGAAAGATTTTGACTACAGGGGTACTGATCCACGTGCCTCTTGGTAACCTCTGCAGACATGTACAATTTGAGCCTGAATAAATGTAGCCACTGCTGCTCTGTTGCTCTCCTGAATACTCACGCAGCACAATCCTGCAGAATGATTCACAAATGGCTGCCCATGGAATTCGATAGTGAGCACATTCAGTCAAGGAAGTATGCATTAGTGCATTGTCGAGATTACTGCCTATCCTGGAATATCTGTCAGTGTGCAGCTGCTAATTAACTATCATGTAGCCACGGGCATTTGTAATCGCTTTTTTGGTTTTTATCTCCTATAGCATTAGATCCTTGCAATACTGGCTAGCTTTCCCGAGAATGCTAGCTGGCTATTGAACTTGGTATGCGAACTGGCACAACCTAGTTTCTCCGTGACGTCATGGGACAAGTTTGAACCGTAATGACAAGGTGCTGCTTGGTATTCCGGTATGTGCGGTGTAGTCAGGCTGGTTGATTTACCAGGACAACCAGTCTCAGTTCGTTCATCGTTAGCCTCAGCTGGTTCACTGTCTTCAGCGTTGTCTCCTCCTGTTGGTGCTCCTTTCAGTGATACAAACGATTGTAGAGGACTACAACTGGCTTAGAGCTGCCAAATCTTATAAGGTATGCCAGCATGCTGATCTTACGTTTGACAGTGTAAGAGCCCCTCCAGTGGGCGTGGAACTTTGCATTTGTCCTTGGCTGCTTTCACCAGTTTCGTAGCCGGACTTTCTCTCCCTCCTGAAATGAGCTAAAGTTGACTTTTTAGTCGTGGTCACAAGACTGCCTCTCCTGCTTCAGGTTCAGCCTGTTAGCCACAGACTCAAAGGCTTGAGCCAGACGTGCTCCGTTCATCATTATGTGACACGCTGTTAGCGGCTGATCTCAGACATACCAAGTTGCTGATCGTCTCGTATGAGCAGTCGAAGTAAGTCGCCGACGGTTCTATTACATGTTTCCACTCCATATATATATATATATATATATATATATATATATATATATATATATATATATATATATATATATATATATTATATATATATATATATATATATATATATATATATATATATATATATATATATATATATATATATATATATATATATAATTTGTTTAGCCCTCCAAGATAACTTAATCTCTATTCAGGTGCTTCACATATGCTTCGGGGCTCGAGCCCATGGCCTCAGCCAGATCGTGATCGGGCGAGCACCTTAAATTCTGGACCAAACCAGCTCGACGATACGGGTTGGATGAGAGACACTCGTGCGAACCTTTTCTACTTGCTATTGGCAGCAGGTGTCTTGGAGCAGGCGGGACTCAAACTCGGACCCTTGGTCGCTGCATAGCAAGGTACCCCATAGAATTACACAAAATGGCTAATAAATACAGCAGTCGCCGGTTCTGTTTGCTTGTTAGCCAGTGGAACTTCAATGATGTATTTGGTAAAGTAGTCATAAACCACCATCGAATACTCATTGCCTGCTGGTGTTAGCAGCAACTTGCCCTACAAACTAATCTGAATGTACTCGAACGGTTGGTTTGGTTTTGGCATTTTCCCAAACGGGAGGGGCCTTCGGCTTGTTTGCTGGTGGGTGTCGGTCCTGACACGTCAAGCACGAGGAGATCCATTCTCCGACGTCACGCCTTGTACCAAGCCAGAAGAAACGTGCCTTAACAGACGTAGGGGTCTTCACGACTGCTAGGTCAGGCTATCATGCATACCCTTAAGCACCGTCCGCTGTAGCACCGGTGGCAGCGTTATCCTCGTGCAGCCTACCTACCGTCAGCAAACCCGAACCAATGTCCATAGTCACTCAGGGTCGTATTTGTGTGAAGATAACAACCGACGGTTTTTTGCTTGTTGAAAAGCTAATTTATTGTCCTGTATATTTATTATTTATTATAAATAATTTATTATATATTATTCTAAATTTTATATATAGATATATATTATATATATATATTTATTTATAAACGTTATTATCTAATTATATATTATTATGAATTTATTATAAAATTAATATGTAAAAATATTATAAACTATATTTATTAGTATATTATTATTATATACCTAGCTGAATTGCTGGGCCAGTTTCAGCTTCTTCGTGCCCTCGGGTCCTATATGGACAATAAATTAGCTGCTCCGTTATTGGCGGCAGAAGCTTTTGCTCTACAGTTCTCAGACTGTGGAACTCCCTTCCACGTTTCTTACACAACAGCTACTCTCCTAGTGCCGACTATGGCACATCCTTTCCAGCCGTCCTGAGCTGCTACTTTCATGTTACTCACTACCTCAACTGCTCTCTTGACTCTGCTATGCTTCCCACTTTCTCTTTGTTGTGAGAGATGAAGTCTGTTGGCTACCGAATGCGTACCGAAAGCCGCTTAGGCTTTTGGTACGAATTCGCTGTACAACCCCCCCCCTGCGTAACACCCAGATAGTCTTTGCGGCTTCTTGGAGTTACAGACGGAGACACATTCAGTACGTAGTTTCCAGAGGTCGGGATCTTTGTCTTGCGCTTGCCTGATTTCGGCAAGAAAAATCTCACAGCTCAGGGTCACTGCATGCTGTGTGTTGATCGGTTCAGGCCATCAGCTGCAGGCATTTGTTCGACCCAGTTTGTGACTTACTGTGAAGTCGTACGCATCCGACTGATGGGTCCACCGCCAAAGACGGCCAGCGGTTCCCGGATGATAATGTGGTATGGAATACTCCGGATCTTCGAATCTGCCCTAATTTAGTTTTCACGTTGGTTTCCTTGAGACATTGTACCTGGCGTGTAACCAATCGGGTGGCTTGCCTCATCTTGCTTTGCCTCATTAGCATCCAGAGGTACTATGATATCAGCTGCCTTTCGTGTGCCTTCGAGAACAAGTGCTGACCTTTAACAAGAACTGTCGCCTTTTACTTTGACCAGCACGGCTTCTTCACGTGACCGTCATCTCCTGTACCGCTGGGGGCAGCTCTTGTCGTTGGTCGGTAGGCCTCGTGTCGCAGATCTGCTACTTGTATTCTTCAACACGGTTCTGTTCTTGGTCTTATGCAGTACTTTTTCTCTACACTGTCTTTCGAGATTGAATCAGACCGACGGCATCTGATATCACTACTATTCAGACAACAGCCAGCTTTAGTTGCGATTTGAAACGTCAGAATAAACTTTTTCTTAAACTGTGCTACTTGCATGCAGACGTTAGGTCGTGAATACCTATCAACTTCAGTAAACTGAATGACGATACAACACAACTCCGTGAACACCTGAATAAGTGATTTGTGGTTTGTTATTAG
>WPIO01000010.1:3765000-3827500 GCA_009760855.2 Cristatella mucedo | reverse complement strand
CGTCCCCAGGCCACTGGAAGGGCACCTCTGTCCAGCTTGAATGGCGAATGGGTTCCAGACTATTCTTTCTTGGAACGAGTGAAGGTGGAGGTTGACAGGCCAGCCAACATCAATCAGCAGCTTCCACGGGTATCGGACCAATTCTAAAGGCCGAATCGCCACCGCTCGTCTCAGAGCTTCCTGGCTTGATCTTAAGCGCTTCCTCTCTAACCGCACTGACGCTCCTCTCTAGCTCACTGCTCCAGGACAAAGAGCTCTATCGCTGCCGAACAGCTCTTGTTCGTGCCAAAATTCAGCCAAGGCCAGCAGGGCGCTACAAAAGGTCAGGCCGTGAGAAGACATCCAAGGCCATAATTTAGAGGCTGGGCCAAAAGCTGGGCCTCGAAAACCCTGCCTACACAAACTGGCAGCCTCCCTCTGGGAGAAACGCCCGGAAGCTGCTAGCCGAAGGCTTGCTACCCAAACCGAGGCTCGTTAGCCGGGGGGGGACGGACATCCCCCGACATTCCCCCTTTTCACATTCCCTCCCTGGGATAGGGCATTCCCCCCTGGGGTAGAGTTTAGGGTTTTAGGGTTTCATTTGATCATGTATACATGTGTGTGTGTGTGTGTGTGTGTGTGTGTGTGTGTGTGTGTGTATTCTTAGTCATAAATGCATCAATATAGGGGAAGCAAAACATCAAAGTACAGTTTTTGTGATTAGACAGCTCAAATGTTGTGCTGTGTTGTGCGAGGCCTACTAGTGAATATGTCATCCGGAATTAACAAAATGTCCAGTTTTACTGAGTTGAATTTATTTCAATAGAGCGTGAACTTCATTTGATCATGTATATATATATATATATATAGTGGGGAGATGTCCTACGGGGAGGGGGAATGTCCTAGGGTCCCCCAGAGGGGGGGGGGGTAAGTCTTACATTCTCGTTAGCCACCCATTAGCCAAACATTGCTGCTACCCACGTTTTATAGAGCATGAAGCTCCATGTGCTAAAGTCAAGCCATCCCGGAAACCTCCGTAGACTTGCCACTGTAAAAATGTCACGTAGCGGAGTTCCAACTGTAACTCCACAAAGCCACATTGACTAAGTGGGTGCTACAAAGGAGAGTTTTCTATAGCTTACTCAAAGTCCAGTGGCTTTCGGTACGTATTCGATAGCCAACAGACTTCATCTTATGCAAAAAAGAGAAAGTGATAAGCATAGCTGAGTCGGGAGGATAGTTAAGGTAGTGAGTACGTAAAAGTAGCAGCTCAGGAAGGCTGGATAGGATGTGCCATAATCGGCAGGAGGAGAGTAGATGTCGTTGTGTAAGAATTGTGGAAGTGAGTTCTACCTGCAGAGCAAAAGCTTCTGTTGCCAACGATTTTTAAGCAGAAAAATGGAACAGCTAATTTAGTATACGTAGAGGACCCGAGGGCACGAGAATGCTAAAAGTGGTGCAGTAGTTCAGATAAGTATGAAGGAACCAAGCAGTGGCAGGCGTTGTTTGTCAGCATAAGAATTTTACTCTGTATCCGTTGATCAGCCGAAAGCCATCGAAGCTATTCCGGCAAAGGAAATGCATGAGATAGATTTGTATATCGATTCGGAGAGCCTATAGGGAGCCTTTGCTTGAAGAGGGCTTCTCTCGACAGACATCTGTAGAGCTGTCGAAAAATAATTACGTCTTCAGCGCCTCTTATCGCACGCGTGAAAAGAAAATACTAGGCCCCTTTGGAAACCAACACTGTCGTGAGTGTGGGCACTTAAGTTGCCCGAAGTAGCTGCCTTTCGAGTCCCTTTTAGAAATGGTTAGTCCTGTGACAAAGCATTGAAGTCTGCCCGAATAGGCTCCAAAGTCACACGATACCGGGCATCTGGTGGGATGGTGAGTTAGGGGGGATATAGGCTCTGTGGGTATTTTTTCTCTGGTCATCTTTGATTCCGTACTAAAGCTGCACTGAACGATATCGCTGAATGTTAAAATCGCTTGTCGACTTGATGCGATTAGTTTCAGTAGGCCAGAGCCGTTTAGCAACCAGAAGAACTGATTTGGAAATTTAAGTACTCATGCAATTCCTTAACCAGTTGATCACAGATAACTGATTTATATTTATCTTCTGTTCTTTAGTACAAACTGTGTTTTCCCTAACCCATGTGTGTAAAATAAGTAGGAAAAGCTATTGTTACACAAAAACTTTGCTTTTGCGGTCATGATTAAGATATTTTGAAATTTTCCCGTGCTGATTTTTGTCACGATGGGGATGTCAGGTTCACATGTATATAGCACACGTTGTGCTGCTATCCGATATATTGAGGGTTAGGCAGACATAACAGTATAGAGTACTATTCATGGAAGTGTAACACTAGAGATGCCTCAAGGTAACATTTTCTTTTTATGTTATTATAGATTAAGGAAATGGTGACTAGCCATATTTGATTGAGACATTAAGACATTAATTGCCCCTAGCAGAGCCATTCTGCTATTTATCATCAAGAAAGCAGAACATTACTCCGTGAAACGTGTCCCGGTCACAAAAGCAAAGTTTATAGATTACAATGGCTGTTGTCTACACTTGTGAAGTGTAAGCAATTAGGGAATAACACTTATTACCCAATTACAAAAATTGTGCTTCATAGTGAGGAGCATATGGCCTCTGCTCCAAAAGAACTAGAGCTTGGAACTAGATGGCTATCTATATGCATGAGTGCTGTCATGTATACGACCTGTATACAAGGAACTTGGATGGATTACGTAATTCTTTCCAGTCTTGTAATTCGTTTTTTCGATTTGTGTGTCTGTATGTATGCTTGCGGGTGCGTGGACCCACACGCACCCGCACACATACACGCAGCAATGCATTGGGCATTCGCGTAGGTATGCGTCATCACGTGGTGTGCAGTCACTGGTTTGTTAGCATGTCGGCTGCCTTTGGTGGGCGTATCGACTGCCTCTGTCTATTGCAGTTGCTGTGAGGTGCATGACAATGGTTATGGAGATCTTTTGAACAGCCAATGCAATCCTTACTGGACTGTATACAAATTCGATCTGCACTTGCTCACTTGCCGTAAGTCTTCACTGCAGCAGCAGAAGGCAGAGGCAGCAGCAGCTAGCAGCAGCTGCTGCCTCTGCCTTTAGGCCGGTTTCATTCATCGTTGCTGAAGTCTTGGCCACGCAGCTAGCGCAGGCATTTCCTTTCACTGCTTTTGAGGCCGTGCTTGCTTGAATTGCTACGTGGTGATTTTGGGCATGTCTATGTTCTTGCTCAAGTTGACACTGTCGGCAGCTGTGCTCGACGACTCTGCGAACAAGATCGGATACTTGCCTTGTGTTTGTCCCGGTGGCAGCGATCATACAATGGTTTATATATCGATGTACGTTACACCCTCTGCAGGCGGTGAGTAGCTCTGAAGTTGGCTGAGAACGCACGTTTTTTGTCTCTGCTTGCTCCACCTTTCCTCACTCTTGCCCCTCCTGCTCACTCGATTTGCGATGCCTTTTTTGTAGAAACCTTGCTTCGATGTCAGATGAACCGTAAAGTACTCCCTCGTTGTAGTTGTAGTGTCATGCAAAGCCTCATAAATAAAATAAAAATAAATCCTAGCCGATTAAACAGCCTCTTTTGTATAGCGACAGAAGGGCCTTTACGGCTATCACCACCGCTTGCAACAGTTATAAAGGATCGCCCACTGCACGAATCGAACCCACGACGTTGGGACCGAGGTTGTGAAAGCAAACGCCTTACCTAGTGTGCCATCACGGCTCCTGCAGTCAGATTCCAATCAGTTTAGATCGGATGTCACAAAGTCGTGATCTAGTTGCTGGCCCAGATTTGGCAAAGTTTTCCAGCTGAAAGTAGACCGAATTGACAGTGGATGCAATGTGTTCGTCCAGTGACTAGTCGTTTCGGAGTTGCACCCTCACATAAGATTACAGATTAGGTTACATCAGTGCAGTGATGCTAGATGAGCCAATCTTGGCTCAGAGGTCTTGCAATTTTAGAATGACCCTAGGCTTGCCCATAACTATTAGGTTGGCCTTATCTCGGGTAAATTTCACGAATTTGGTCGCCATTCAAGTGCAAAAGACGTCGACACTGTGCAGAAGGGAAGTAAGTGAGTCTAATGCCGAGCAAGGCATAGAAAGATCAAAGGATAGGTAGAGCTGAGTGCGATTGGCCTAGAAACGTAAGCCAAGACTGTGTTAGGTGATGACACCTCCCAGAGGGAGGTATGTAGCAAAAAGAAGTAGGCCTAAGGCCGAACTCTGAAACAGCCCATACTTTAAGGGCTCCTTGAATGAGTGAGGGCCATTGACATCTCTCACAGGGGTAGGACCTAACCGAGTTTGGCACTGCTCCGGTGATACCTAAGCGTGTCGAGAGGTGCTCCAGAAGGATCCGGCGGTCAATCGTGTCAAATGCTGCTGAGATATCTGGGAGGAAAGTAGCAGAGAGGCCCTACCCTGATCAGCATGGTTCGTCCTTATAAACCGGAAGCAGAATAGTTTGAGCCACCTTAGTGACTTCGTGGAAAGGTCGAGCGATTTCACTGGATGGAAAAGGCTGTAGCAAATCGGAAGATGGCCTGTGAGCTCTTGTTTTCACTGTTACGTGTTGGGCAAAACGGCAAGGCTTGTGCTGAGGTTCGGCTCCACTGGTACTACTACTGTTTGAAGTTTGGAGAGCTGTGGAAGACTGGTCTAAAAGAAAACATGCTTGCTGCAGTGAACCGTACCGTATTGGAAGTGTGCTACCGGCGTTCAAGATGTCATAGGACCCGATTGGCGTTCAAGTAAAAGTGTAGATATGTTATCTTACTACGAAACTTCATGCTCAGCTTTCGTGCGACTACAGTGATGCAACATAATTTAAAGTCGGTATCAAAAACAAAGACTAGCCAATTCAGCAGCATAATGCAATTGAAGAAGAGCCTTCGCGGTTTTACGGAGCTTGCAAAGCGCAATAGAGTAGTGTCTGCTTCAGAAATTAAACCGACGGCAAGGGTTATGAGGTGCAGCTCAGTTTACCACTTCTCTAAGATATTACTAGGTTTTGGCTTGTGCATCTTAAGCTTGGTGGCAGCCCTGCTCTCAGCATCTAGATGCAGTTTCCTCCCTCCTCCCGGTATGACTTCCTTCTATGCCGCATGCTACTGCTGTTGCTGGATCGTGCCCGGGTGCATGCAGGGATTGCACGCATGCTCAGCGGCAGCATCTCATGTCGACATTTTACATTACCAGCCAGCCGTCCCTTTTATATTGCAGAGAGGATAGTATCTTTAATAGAAGCACTTGCCGTGATGAAGATTCTATCAGATCTGAGTCCACCACAGCTGGACATGAACCGTCGTCGTCTCAACGGGCACCCACCTGGTCACAGTGGGCTACAACCTGGCTGCTGCAGCAGTCTACGGCCGCCGACCAGAGCTTGCCTGGTGCAGACAAGTCGGCTCAAGTACCGCCTACTGCCATCCAAATACCGCCCACCTCCACCCGAATAGCACCCGTGGTGGGCCTTATCGAAGTCACGCCTGTACAAGCTGACACTTACCAGAGACTCGATTATGCTTACAGTGCCCGAAGCAGTCCTGTTGCAAGAGATTATGGACAGCCGACTGCTTGCATGACAGTGCTTGGATACTGCCGCGTGTTTAGCCTAGCAGAGCTGCTGATGTGGATCACAGCAGTGGCGATCCTGTTCACAATCGGCGCACTGCTTTGCTTCTTAGCTGGCATTGTTATGGGTCGCCATAAGCAGGAGCGCTGCGGGGCTTCATCGACCTGCTCTTGCTGCTCTATCGGCCGAGCTTTCCGCTACCAAAAAGTGTCATCGAGCAGCGACCTGATGCCGGAGATTCCTTTGGAACTGTGACTCATGTTCAGTCTGCCAGCTCTCCATTCCTAGCAATCATGACAAGACCTATGCTAATCGATCCTTCCCATGTTACCGAGCTGCCAAGCTACCGAGCTGCCAAGCTTAACTCGCTAAAAAGTGCTCTTTTCGATGTCGGCACGTGCAGCATGAGGTGGCTGATGCGTGTGCCACTCTGCGACAAGGCTGATTCTCACTCATGTAGTCACGTAGTCGTTCACTGGAGGACAACTAAATCCCCCTCTCGCTTCACTCGTACTGATTTTTGCTATTAAAGCTGTCGATCATGCAGCTCTGTGTCTTGTTCTCCTGTGGATGCTAAATTTGAACAGCGAGGGTGCTCCATCCTAATAGCGCTTGCGTAAGTCCATGTAGCTGAATTAGAGTGTACGCCATGTTGCCTAGGGAGCCATGGCTGTTGACTGTGTGCGATTCGATTGTTCAAAAAATCCGAACCTGCTCAACTTTGTGACAAGTCCCTCAAATGACCCCGCCAAACCAAGGCCAAGGGCGTTATTGCCAATATATGCAGGCATGCCCTTACTCTGGATGTCCTTGACATGAATCAATGAAGGCCATCCCATCCACCAGACCCCTTAAATGAAAATGCATCTGCACTCCCGGTATGGCTGCTTAGCTGCCGCCCGGGCCCTCAAAGGCTGAAAGGTTTTTGGAGCTGTCTGTAAATATCCGTATCTGCATGTTATGCGTATTAGTGGTTGCTGCCACAGCTGCACAGTAGAGTCTAGGCGCCTATACGGCGTGCTGTCTTGGTGGTCATGCTGTCAGATTATGTCGATCTCATAAGAAACTCAAGTGCAGCCGAATCGACGATCGGCTTTACAAGAATATACGCTAGAGCAGCCGCTAGGTGTATTGCTTAGCTCGACTGAAAAAAGGAATACTTTGTCGACCTCAAGGGTTGAAGCCACGACCTCCAGCACTGCAGGTGCACTTGGTAGCACCTGATCTGAAGCATGATATTACTCACCATTCAATTGCATTTCCCTTTGCAGCAAATGTAAAGGGCCTAGAGAGAGATTGAGTTCTCTGAGGGTGCTTTATTAAGTGCATTATTATTATTAGTATTGTTATTATGATTTGGCGGTCGCCCTTTTGAAGTCTGGTGTCCGACATGTCGTGGCTATGGAGAGGACTCGATCAGCTTCAGCCGTGATGTGATGTGATGTATCTCCTTCTGTAACTCCACAAAGTCATAAAGACTATGTGAGTGTTACGCAGGAGAGTTTTGTATAGCGTACTCACAGCCTAAGCAGCTATCGGTACACATTCGGTTTACCAACAGACTTCGTCTCACCCACTAAAGAGAAATTGGGAAGCATAGCAGAGTCAGGAGAGCAGTTGAGGTAGTGAGTAGCATGGAAGTAGCAGCTCATTATCGTTGAAAAGGATGTGCCATAGTCGGCAGCAGGAGAGTAGTTGTCGTTGCGTTGCTGCCCGATACTGACAGATGGTGTTACACTTCCTCGAAGTGGTTGGCACAATCTCCTCTGAGATCAATAGCAACCAGATCTCGTTTAAGGAGGACGGTCCGTTCGGAGAGAGCGATTCCTAATGCACGAAGTCTGCCTGAGGAATAATAACTCTGAAGTACCAGATTTCATTTTCTGTCTTTAAGGACCAAGTGTGTGTTCATTTGGACCTTTATACCTGAAATAAATTAAAAATATTTACTGATAAAAAAAACTTTGCTTCTGTGGTCAAAACAATCTTATTTTAAAATTTCCGGTTTTGAGGCCAGGTATAGTTCGGTCTTAAAGCTCCACATGTTGTGCAGCTACCCGAATTTATATAAGCGGACATAACACTATAGAGTAGTAGCCATAGAAGTGTCACAGTACGTGTGCCTTACACAAACATTTTTTATGTATGTGATTACAGGGTGGGAGAGTAGTGAACAGCCACATTTGATTGACAAGGCATCAAGAGACTGCTTGCAGCCATCTGCAAGTGCATGCTGCTAAATGTGCGGACAATTTGTTAAGAAAAGAGAAAAACCTTAATCTGTGGTCTTGCATTCTTGTCAACCGACCATCATCGAATTTCATACCGTTTGCAGTTCCCTCGAGGCATTCCTACTAATCTCCCATAACGACTCACCGTAACCCTAAGCCGATACCTTGAGCAGGCATCTATTATCTCCAGCAACTAGGAATTACTTTATGCTGTATTTTCAGCCTTGTTGTTATTCTGTCATCCAGAAATCATCTCTTAATCATACTGGACGATTTCAATATTAATTTCCGTAAGCCAGATGACTACTCATCGAGTTTAGCTCCTAGGCCGATTCATACACTCGTGGCTCATTAGCACACAGACCCCCACCCACATCAACGGTTACTCTCTCGGTCAGACATTTTGCTGCGACGTGTTGAGCTCTGAACTCCTTCTATGGCCAAGTTCTGCACATCTGCCCATATGCTGGTTTGGTCCAGCGGTTAAGGTGCTCGCCCCGATCAAGGTCTGGCTGAGGTCGTGGGCTCGAGCCCCGAGGCACATGTGAAGCGCCTGAATAGTGATTAAGTTCTCTTAGGGCGCTATACAAATGAACTATATGCGGATCTCTATCTCTCTGCAGTATTATCACGCCAGGATCAAAGGTCATCTGCATATCACTAAACCTCGATAATCCTGATGCTGAAGCTGTTGCAAAAGTATTTACATTAATTGCCAATTATGCTTAATCCTCCATCCCTCATCTGATTTGCCCTTTTTGATGAAAAGCTGCAACAAGATTTCATGTTATGGACAAGCCTGCTCCTTTAACTAAGCACTAAGTACGCCCTCGTGAAGATGTCGACATCAGCTTCTGAGTCAAGTCTGCTTAATGTCACCTGTTTAGCATTCCGAAAATTCGGGCTTGACTAGATTATGACACTACAGCCAAGCTGGTCCATTCACTCATGAAATCCGCACTAGGCTTCTTCAACTCATAGCTTGCGGGTCTTGCTGAATGTGTAATAGGAGGTATACACTTAGTGCAAAACTTAGCAGCTTGTATGTCGCAAACAGCCTAACTGATACATGGTACAATTCCTCACCAGCCTAGAATAGCTCCATTCTGTTGCTCCGGCCTATCTATCTACTGAATTAGTTTTAAATATGGCCTCCCGTTGAACCAGGCTTTCTACGGACTCAGATGAATTAGTTATACCCCTCATTAACTTCTGATCTCTAGGAGACAGTGCCTTTAGTTAGCATACTCACGAAGCCAACTACCAACTGACTTCAGATCATCTCCTGATTTGACGGCATTCAAAAAGAAGCTAAAAACCTACCAGTTCCTCACAGCCTTTATTCTATATGAGTGAATTATACTCTGTGAGCTGGCTGTCGGAATCTGTGCATGCTAATTTTAAGAGCAAGAGGGGTACATTTCGTATACACAGCACCTGCTCCGCCGCGAGCTTGTCTTTTCCCCTGTGTGCTTTCAGAGATTACTTGTGCATGAATCAGCGCATGCTAATAACTTGAGGTCGCACTAACCAACCCGAAAGTGGCATCTCGGTTACATCTCGGATACATACGTTGTGTAAGGATTATACCTGTGTGCTTTTGCATGTTGGTGTAGGTAGGATATTGCCTTGCTTGTGATTAACTCTCTGTTGTTGCTTCTTGAGCAGTGAGTTGCACAGCGTTTGGATAGAGATTCAGTTGTCGCAGGGCGCTATGAAACACAGTTCCTATTATTTTTGTTATTATTCTTATCGCTATTGACCACCTAAAAGGTAGCATGAAGTAACACACCACTTTTGAGGACATGTTAAGAGCAATTGAAGTTTTGGCCTCCGTAGCTCAATGGTTCGAGCATGGGTCTTGTAATCTAAAGGTTACATGCACATTCAAATGTTGTACTAAGAATAAAATCATTTCACAATTATATACTCTACCGGCCATAGGTTTTGCTGCATCTGCCAAACTATGGCCGCCTGGTCGACTACTTCTGTATGCAGTTATAAAATCTACCCGGAGGGTCCAATGGAGTGAAATTGATGACAAAATAAACACAACTGCCCAATACAGAATTTAGATAGCATGGCAACCACAGAACGGGCGATAGAAGCACTAATAATGGTAACCCGATAAAAGCGTGCAACGACATACGCGTGCAGGACAAATTCCTGCCGACAAAAAGTGCAAAAACTAATTTTAAGGAATGCTGGCTTAAATGGATATTTATGACTAGAGAATTGTTTTAGATAAAATATATACATTGCATTACTCACATCACATAATGTATTAAGTTTTTAAATGCATCTTGAAATGGCATGGCTATTTATATAACGTTAATATAGCCTAATCATTTAGCCAATTTTTTAATTAGATGTTCATGGTGTATGCTATTCCTTTACAGTGATCTCCCACTAAGACTATTCCGAGGTAGATTGTTGATGACGCGAACACAAACATTCGGGCCCTGCAAATAACTGCGATGCACTATGATACAGCTGCCATTTCCACAGTAAATATAGGAAATGTGGTTTTGATTCCAAATCGTGCAGAATAAACTTACGGGGTTACCAAGTAAAGTTCATGCAGTTGGCTGGTGCGTTCTCATGCTATGGCTTCAAATGGCCCGGGCCAGCCAGCCACCCTACACAATTGAACTGCGAAGCAGCAGCCATTTACGCAGTAGGCATCGCGAAGCTGCGGTTTTCACTCCGAATTTGCATATCGACCTCGAAGCCATCCGCCAATGTATACGTTTTCCTAGTAGTTAATCAAGTCGGCCAATTCATCGATACTGATAGCACAGGAGGTAAAGTGCTCGCTGTTCACGACTGAGATCGTGGGTTTGAATCCTGTGGTAGGCGATTCCTTATTTTCAACTGCAAGACGCAGTGATAGCCGTTCAGGCCTCTTCTGCCGCTATACAAATGAAACTGTTTAATCAGCTACTATCAGAAACACGAAGCTCAGAGCATACATTATTTTGACGTGCATATGCAGATTTTCGTCGTCTCAGTATTCAGTCGCAAGATTGAAATCGTGAACCTTGAGCCAAAGATTATGTCTGAGATCAAACAAGCATCCAAATAGCTGAGCTCTAGGAAAGATGGTTGAACAGCCACTCTAACTGGCTTTCTCAAAATATGACGTTATATTTGCCGGATTCAGAGTGTACATTATTGGTGCATGACGAAACTGGGCGAACTATTATTACTTCAGCACCAGGCGTACACTGCGACACTTGTTTCTTTTTACCATAATAGTAACGGATTTGGAAGACGAAAAGCCAGTTAAATCAATTAAATCATATACTAAGAAAATGATTAATGTATATTTTCTCGCTTTTGTCATGTGTACATTCGTCGGGGTGCCACTAATGATAGTAGGGCACTCGCCTATTATATTATATGGCCACTCGCCTATTAGCATGGTCTGCTAAAGACTAGACGAGTTTCAGAGTTACAGCAGATAGTTCAGCTTGCCCAACCGCTTGCCAATTTGCCCCAAAACTCGGTCGGTGGTCTTGTGCTTCTATTTAAGGTGCTCGCTCTTCACAACCGAGGTCATAGGTTCGAATCTTGCAGTTGGGCTATTCTTGATGGCCAACTACAAGAGGTAGTGATAGCCGACAAGGCTCTTCTGCCGCTATACAAATTAGGCTACTAAATCAGCTAAGATTTGTTGATGTCCTCCAATCTTCGATCGCCCAGTGGCTGCACTGCCACGTCCACTCAAGGCTTGCCACTTTGTGGGCTCTCGTCAGCAGCAGAGCTTTCTTTGCCACCCTTGCCATAAGCCCGTTTTCGCCGAGCCTCGGCCTCGCTGTTGGCTTACTGCGGATCATTCCGTCGCTGAGCTCGAGGGCTTTGGCATGGACTCGAGCTGGTGCAAAAAGGGCAATCCATATTCAGCAGCCGAGCATCCCTCCTGGTCGAAGCCCGAGGGCACTAAGATGCAGGCCGATTTTCATCGCCCCGTGCACTTTCCCAAAGCTATATCGGACCGCTCTATCACTTTTCCCAGCTTCCGGGCGGTCTCTCGATCTTCCCAAGAGGGTAACTCGCGTTGATACGGTCTGCCGACTGTGGCCAGTGAGTGTCTGCCTAATTTCCTTTGTGTGCTAGCACGTTAAGATGTCGCACCTTCAATTCGACGAACAACGTCATCAAATGCCAACCCAATTGATACCAGCTATGCTTATAGGTAATACCACACAAACAAATTGGTCAGCTAGCAGATTTTTCTAGCATTGCTATCGTGTAGCGTGCCAAAGAACGAGCGGAGTAATACCAACAGGCTAGGCACCGGAATCTGGAACCACAGCCGGCCACCGGTAACAGAGTTTTTATGTTGCTAAAGAGGCTTCAACAAATAAGCTCCTGCTCAGCCAGAAATCAGCCAAGGAGGCAGCCAAGCATAAGAAGGTTGAAACGGCGCGTCAGACCTCAAGCCGACAACAAATACCTTAAGTCAGTTCCATAAAGGTTTACAAGCCATCTCTGTCAGGGTCAGACGTGGCAATGCACACTTTGAATTTGGTTGATTTCGCACCACTTACCTAGCGATGGCGTGTGCAACAGCTGTTCGGATGCATGCGGGCAGTAAAGAGAGGCCAGCAAATGCTGAAAGCTGACAGCAGCATTCGCATTTATTCACTCAATAAGCTGCTGCTGCAGCGCAAGGCAAAAGGCAGCACCCTGTGTGTGCACGTGACAGTAGACAAGTCACCTGGAGCAGGCATTTTCGTTAACGAGTTACAGCTGTGCCCTCGCGAATTAGTCCATCGGCACATCCGAGCATCAACCCAAACCGCTAGCATGAGCAGGCACCCTACCCTCGAGGCAAGCCTACTCGCGTGCTGGGCTGATCATGTGTGTCAGTCCCTCGGCCGTCATGCGATTCGGACTTGGAATGTGCGGATTTCCATCGGGTTTAGTGTGACCGAAAAGTCGGTGACCGGCTTGGAGCGACCTGCAGTGGAGAAGAAGCAGAAGGCGCCGGCGATTGCCAAAGTCTTTCAGGCGAGAGTGCAAAGCGACGCGCTTGCGCCACGACCAGCCCAACCGTACCTGACTTCCGGCGAGAGCCTGTCGCGAAAGGAAGTCGGCTGGCTGACTGCAGCTGCTGATTGGCAGACAGTGTCAGCTCGGTCAGGCCGAGCACGTCGAACGGTTTAAACAAGCCCTACAGCCACAGAGGCAGCAAAGCGAGCAGCTAGATAGGAAGAGACGCAGGGAGTGAGATGCAGCACAGTCGGGCCCGTGCAGCTCGTGCGCCTCTGGCAGCTCAGGCCCGACTGCTGCAGCAGCAGCACCAGCAGCAGTCGGGCAACAACACCGGCGTGTCCCCTAGCCGGAAGATCGGAAGCAGCCGCGATTAGCACGAAGCACTACGGGATACAGCACGAGCACACGAGAGTGGAAATTGAAGCCTAGCCCCGAGAGCCCTCGACGTCGAATCTCCCGAAGGATGAACAGTCTCGATAAGGGTCAAACTGTATCTGCTCGCGTCTTAAATCGCCTTGTTGGCAGATAATGCTGGCAGCTGTACTGGCACCTTAGCCCAATTAGCCTTACTACAAACATGTTAAACTAAAAGGCCTGGATTAAAGATGCCGGAATCAAGGCAAACTGCCGGCGGGCAGAGCTCGCTCCTCCATCTCCATCTCGTCCACACTTCAAGTTCCAGTGGACTAATGTGGTAGACAGCACAGCTTGGCGACGAATGAACGTAGCGGCGGGCAGCAAATGTAAAGTGTCTAGAAAGAGATTAGGTTCTCTGAGTGTGCTACACAAATGTATTATTATTATTATTATTAATATAGCTGACAAACAGAATGGGCAGATAGCTTTCGAAACTGCTGGCTGGTGGCTGGTGGAGAACAGACGGTGAAGCCGGCCATACAAACATGGCTAGGGCACTAGTAACAAGAAATCCCCCTACTCACTGCATTAGCAAAAACTAGTTTTTCGGCGAGAGAGGCAGTGCTGTACGTGAGGTTGCAATCAGAAGTATGCTTCCAGGGTGAAACCCGCAGCAGATACCGTGCCCTGCAGCCGAGGATCAGCTCCCACATTTCACCCATGGTGCACGGGTTCATGCAGGCATACCCTCACCGATTGGCTGCGCTCTTTCAATCACAAACTTAAAGTTCGGTTACTCATTAGCTTCGTCTACGACATTCGCTCTTGGATGGCGACTAACTTTCTGAAGCTTAACGATGATTAGACCCAACCTTTAAGATTGGTTCGGCTAACCATGTTATTCTTGTTGTTTATGGAGCATGCTACTATTAACCATTCTATCATGCCTCCTTTCCAGCAAATGTAAAGCACCTAGAAAGAGATCGAGTTCTCTGACGGCACTCTATCAAGTGTTATTATTATAATTATCCCTACCGTGCGGTCTGCCCATAATCTAGGCATACTATTCCAAAATACCTTGATATTAAATGAGTGTACTTCCTTTACTGACACTTCGGCCTACTTCAGCTAAAGAACATTGCCGAAATCAGGTTCTCCTTAGATAAGAATAAGACGACAGTAAGAGTAAGACAGCCAAATCAGCACGAGTTTGTGACATCACACGAAGATTATTTAAATTCTTTTCATTCAGGACTCCTGGCCCGTGCCCTCAATTAATCGCAACTGCTGCAAAACCCCAGGTCATCTGATCTGTCTTGAACGGCGTATGTGCCACATCATACCACTTCTGCCTGAGCATCACAGGTATAAAGCATCGAATCGACTTCAAGATCATCGGTGTGGCGTACAGGTCACTCCACTTGCTAGCACCAGCCTACCTATTCAACCTTGCTCCTCACATTTGCTCTCGAACCACCCGCTTCCCGACATCTGGTCATCTTGCCGTCCATCGCACTAAATTGATATCGTTTGGTGATCAAGCCTTGAAAGTCTGGAACTCGCCTCCAGCTGTGGTCACTACTAGCAATCACCTCCCATCACTTGGGTCGCAGACAAAGATGCACCTGCTCCAGACAGCTTTACCTTCACCCCAGCTTTCTTTTTTGTTATGGTGGGCTATTTGCACGAACCCATGGATGATTCAAGAATGCTACTAGCCAGAGGTCTTACTAACCGATGGCAAGGAGTATCTTCGTGCTTACATTTGTATTCTGGCCCTAGCTACTTTTTTTGCCTTTGTATGCTTGAGACCGTGCATGCCACTATACAGTGGGTACAGATTCTCTTGCAGTGAGCTATGAAGCACCTGGATAGTGATCAAGTTCTCGTAGGGTGCTATACAAACGACGTAATCTTATTATTAATACGTTCCTGTGTTTATCGAACTGGTCGTTCCTAGAAAATAATGATAAGACCCTTGTATAGCACCTTAAGAGAAATACATCTCTTTCTAGGCACTTAAATGAGCTTGAAAAGAAGCATGTCAATAGGTCAGTGATAACGTGCACAGTGTCAGCATGCATAAGTACAGAAAGGATAATGCACAAGGATAGAGCAAATACTGCGAGGGACTAGTGCATTTTATAACTTCTTAAATGTTACTAAGTCAGGGGATTTAGTGACGTTTGTGAGGAGTAAGTTCCTGGCTTTGGGAGCATTCTAACTAAGTGGCACGATCTCCAAAAGATTAAGGTTAGTTAGAAATTCAGCTATACGACTTAAGTCAGAAGAACGATTGATACGATACCTAGCCTGATTGAGACAGTACGAATAATTAGGCCAGAGCATGAGAACAAAGGGACTTAAACGTGAGTGACACAACCTTGAAGCCAATACTCTGCTTGATGGATAGACAGTGCAGGTCGGTGAAAAGTAGTGTTTTACGTGGCAATTGTGACGATCACGTCTGGGAGGCCTAGTTGCCGAGTTTTTCACCAATGGCAAGCATCTTATTACATAGGCACAAAGACTGCGAGTAGCAAGTTCAACTTAGCTGCAATATCTTAGTCTAAGCAGCTGCAAATTTTTGGAATGATAAATAACTGAAAGTATGCAGACTGGGCTAAAGAGTAGACGTGTGCATCTAGAGCAAGGTTACTCAGGAAGAGGATGGCTAGATAGGAAGTGGGTGCCCAGATCGTATTCATACCCAACAAGAGATATGCTGCCGAAGCACATTTTGAAGTTTAGGCTTTCTAAGCTGGGTAACACTAGGTTTGCCCGTTACTGATGTTTTGGTTGTATCCTCATTTAATATGAGAACGTTTGCTGCTATCCAAGTGTTAATGATGGCAATACTTTCTGCACGGAAGCTGCATTCGACATGCTAGAGGGTGGGGACGGATAACAGCACCTGTACAGCAATGTGTCATCTGCATACAAATAAAAGCCTAATCTGTGCTTGGCAATTACATCGGCAACAGAGAAAGTATAAGCTGGTATGGCTCTTGACTTTGATTTTAGGAGCCACGTGAGTGCTTGCAATGATGACATTGGGCGACCTCTCTTTGAGGTGCTTATAGATTGTTTTTTGTTTTATAAGTTTGCCTGGGAGCGCAGCTAGATATTTAACTACGAACCGCAAGCTGGATGGTAACCGGCTTCGATAAGTCGTCATCTTCTCCAATCGCATAGATGTGCTCCAGCCGAAGCAAGATGGTGCCAGCAGTCCAGCTCTCGGCAGTGAGCACATGGACATTGTCAGGCAGGCTAGTAGTGATTGCCGAGCCCTGCGACAGATATTGCAGAGAATCATGCAGTGGCATGTGATCGGCAGCATGAATAACAAGAAGTTTTAGAAAAAGTAGCAGAAAGCTAGCAAGCCGTGCCAGCAGTATGACTATTGAGAAAAAAGACAGCGGCCAGCATCAAGCATAGGTACTTTGCAAATGCTAGCCCGACCCTACAGAAGCTAATGGGTTGCTGCCACTACCTACCTGCGTTGCAAAGTTCTTCAGCCACTGCGTTTGGGCGTCGGCAGTGGTATTGGAAAACGTGGCCAGAGGTGCCATGAATATTTTCAGTGCCCGATCACGGTGCAATCTCTGTGATCGGTCAATAGTGTCAAAGAAAAGAAGATGACGGCCTAAAAAATCAGTATGAAGCAAGAATAGCAGTGTGCACCACAGACGGTGCTATCTATAACTTGAAGCCGTTTGCACCTCGAAACATGCCGGCAGCATTGGTAGATCGGAATTTTAGGGGAAAATAGTGCAATAGTCAGACTCGTGCAAGCCAACGAGTGTGTTGAGGATGGTAGATGGGTAATAGCCCAATTGAAGATTGACATAATGCAGATGTCTCCCATGGCGACGACAGATCGGCTCTAATTTTCGGCTGAGCCTTTCTCACTCATTACCTCTAACTACCAGGCCTTTTCCGTCGGCACCTTTTTCTTGCAGCGGCTCACCGACACCAAGATGATCATCGTTAATAGTAACGCGGTGAAGCTGCAAATTGAGGCGGCGCATTAAAGTGTGTATACGGTGCAACACATCGCAGACGCAACAGATACGAAACATCATGACGAGAAAGGCATAAACAAAACCCTAACCACTGTCACCCACTTGATATAGGTAACATTTATACTCGGGATTTGCTAAAATTGTGCAGGAGCAAAAGAAAATAAAGTAATATAGAAAGACAGAGAGAGACAGGGTGGGGGAAGAAGAGAGACAGTAAGAGATAGAGAAAAGATGCTGTAGAAGAGAGAGAGAGAGAGAGAGAGAGAGAGAGAGAGAGAGAGAGAGAGAGAGAGAGAGAGCCAGAAAGAGGAAAGAATAGAATTGAGTGATCAAAATAAAACGGGCAGAGAACCTTCATTCAGCCGTCTTAATTATGTACTCAGGCTAGGTTCGGTTGGCTGGGACTGGACGGCTGTAATGTGGTAAGGGTCACCGGCTAGGCCGGGGTCTGACCTATGGCATGTGTGGTGACGAGGGGTCACCGGGGCTCTTGGGTAAGAGAAGTTGGCCGAGTAAGCCATGGTGTTGGAGGCTCCCGGTCTCGCCGAGTTATGCGCTTATTGTTGTGATTTTTATATTCAGCGTTCCCCGTGTATCCTGTTCGTGCCCCCTCCCGTGAGTTGGCGACTTTCGGCAGAAACTCTCGACTTGGCAGACGTCGACTCCGACTTACCAAGCAGCTACTCAGCTAGCCGGATCTTGTACAGCGTATGCTCATACGTACTGTTGGAACGGAGTCGGTACGACGGCGTGACTGCGGAAGCCCACTGACCAACTAACACGTTTTTTCGTGCTTGCTTCATCTTCTTGCACGCCTATAGTGTACGTTGTATAGGAACCTTCATGTAGACTTGTTTAGTTCCCCTGTTTTTGTTGGTGCATGCGATATTATAAAGAAGTCTAACCTGACGGCCGCTCGTTTTACCCTAGCTCAGCGGGATGGCGAGCGGCAGCGTGGCCGGAGTATGGCAGGACTTGGCGGGAAGTAGCTTCTGACCTCTGGAACTCGGCTACATTCTCACGAGTCGTCTTAGTACATAGCATGCTTTGGAAACCAAATACGATAGGGTCACAGTTTGTTCAATGAAGTCATGGCGTCACTCGTTTATAAATGAGTGTTTCGCGATGCTGATCTTTATTTTTGGCCGTTCACAATGAGGACTAAAGCATAAATAAGGAATTGTATCTCAATCCGATTCACAGCAAAGCAATCGCCACCTAATCACTAAGCAATGAACTACTGTTTCTAGCAGCAACCCAGTGCCAATCATCAATGTAATGTAATGTATCTCTGTCTGTAACTCCACAAAGTCATAAAGACTATGTGGGTGTTACCCAGGAGAGTTTTGTATAGCGCACTCACAGCCTAAGCGGCTTTTGGTACGCATTCGGTAGCCAACAGACTTCGTCTCACGAAACAAAGAGAAAGTGAGAAGCATAGCAGAGTCAGGAGAGCAGTTGAGGTAGTGAGTAGCACAGAAGTAGCAGCTCAGGACCGCTGAAAAAGATGTGCCATAGTCGGCAGTAGGAGAGTAGTTGTCGTTGCGTAAGAATTGTGGAAGCGAGTTCCACAGTCTAGGACCTGCAGAGCTAAAGCTTCTGTCGCCAACTGTCTTTAAGCGGAGAAATGGGACAGCTAATTTATTGTCCACACAGGACCTGAGGGCACGAACAGGCTGAAGCTGATGTAGCAGTTCAGCTAGGTAGGAAGGAGCCAAGCCGTGGCGGGCCTTGTGGGTCAGCGTCAGAACACAATCGACACGACACGCTGACAGGCGTATCAAAACACGGCCATGTTAGACTTTAGCACTTTAGAATCGAAATGATCGATTCAATACTTGAACACTGAGACTACAGGAAACATAGAAGTAGGTCCCTTCATTTTTTGGCTCTACGCTACCTATTACATCTACTGCCCTACGAGGCCAAGCATCGTACCACATGCTTTTCGGAAACTAACTGCTTACCTAAAACTCGCGCGAACCTAAAATCCTTTGGAGACCGTGCCTTTAGTTCGTATGCTCCCGAAGCCTGGAATTCATTCCCGACTTCCGTCTCAACATACCTTGACCTGATCCCATTTAGAAAGAAATTAAATACACACCTATTTGTGACAGCATTTAGTGGGTCCCTGTGATTCGTCCTTTATGTGCTTATGCATGCTGACACTGTTGCATGCTGCCACTAACCACACTAGCATGCTGACCCTGTGCATGCCACCCCTAACAATGTTATTCATGTTGTTTATCAAGCATGATACCACTCACCGTTCGATCGTGTTTCCTTTGCAGCAAATGTAAAGCGCTTAGAGAGATATTGAGGTCTCTGGGGGAACTTTATCAAGTGTATTATTATTATTATTATTAAAGCATGCTAAAATTAGCAGAGACCCCCAATAGCATATCGATAATGTACAGCACGCCTGTACCCAAACTCGCGCAATTAAGGCATGCAATGCAATGCAATGCATGCAATGTTCAGCAGAATTAGCAGGTCATCAAAATGGTCATTCAACAACACTGTAGCATTCAATCAGCCAAACAATACTACGTTTGCAAGAAAATGACTATCTTTTCTGGGAGAACCTGCCAAAACGATTAATCAAGACACCCATGCCAGCTGCCTGTCGATTTGTCTGTCGGCTCGAGCAAGCAAGTGTAGTGAGCACAAGCACAATAATGAACACTTATGAAATGAACAAACAAGCACATATGCATAGAAAACACTAACCATGAGCTCCACTTCTCCATCGTGCACACTGCTGCCTCCCTCCGACCGGTCGTTAAGCACCGTCAGCTGGACACCCTGAGCTTCATCCTAGTAAACAGCAGGCAAAGAACGAATGGGCTACAATGCATGATAGCTGCAGCGTGTGATTAGGAATGCAGCAAGAAGTGCACAATAAAACGAGCAGAAGACCAAAAACGGAAGCGGAGCACTTTGCTGATCTAACAATAATGCAGATATGCATGGATACTGCATGCAGGAGCTCGATGGGTGGGAAACACTCACGGCTGTCATTGTTCATAAGTACTTGGCAGAATATTTAGCACCCGTGTCTCACTTTTCCAAATCGCACTGTGCTGGTTTGAGATAGATGCCAGCATTTAATGACCAAGACCGCAGGCCCAGGGGCATGTGTAAAGAGACCGTGATAGAGATTCAAGCTATTTTAGGATGTTACATAAAATTAGCATTGTTCTCACTCAGTTGAACGTCGACCACTTCACGTTGAGCTGCCTGGATAGCAAACTATGCATAGATTTATTTGGGAAATGCCCGCAACTGGGACAGCTAATTTTATTAGCTCATTACTTTTACAAAGTCAGCAGTTCAGGATCCTAAAGTGTTGGCAAACAGATGGAGAGAAAAGCACACATCAAACTTGATCCCCAATGTTGTTCAGTGCTCCAGATTGCATTGATGAGCATTCAATGTGCAATATACCCCAAATAATAAGGGATATGATTCTTGCCGATGCATTTGAGCTGTTTGATTTGATTGAGACGTAGCTGAATTCGACCAACAGCCTAAACACATTCGATGCAGCCTCTTTACTGTTTTCCTTTCTTCATGCCCCAAGACAAATAAAAACTGGCAGCAAAGTAGCTATTGCTGCTCTTTCCTCCCTAAATCTTTCAAAACATTTACAGTCCTCTCAAAGCAGTCTTACCAAACTCTTATTATCAAATTCCCAATGATGGCAGTGGTCTATCGCCACAAGGTACCGAGTCTTCTGTTGTTTAAGATTTTTCTTACCTCACTTCTCTTCCTAGTTCAAGGAATCATCACTTCCTTGCACTATGTGCTTTTAAAAATTCATTTCTCGGCAAGTCAAATAAGATGTTTACAGCAGGTGGAAAATGCTGCAGCTAGGCTTGTCGGTCGCAAATGTTACAATTACCACATTACATCGCTTCTCACTAATCTGCTCTGGCTCCCCATCAAGCAACGTAGACTTCAAGATTTTGTCAGTCCTTTTTGTGCCCCTTCATGCTTTAGCCCTGGAACTCTCTCCTTGCCACCGATTGCTTCAGAGATACTCCTCAGTCGGCCTTAGCATCGTACCACCCACTCGTTTGACTCACGTCATTTACCTGTGCTGCTAACCAACTTCAAATCTTTTAGAGACCGTGCCTCCAGTTCGTCTGCTCCCAACGTTTGGAACTTGAAACCGAATGATGCTCCTCACGACATCCCTTCAGTTGATACAAATAAAAACCTAACTTACTCCTCATAGTGTTCGTAGGTCTTCGCGTACCGTCCTTTGTGTGCTTATGTGTGCTGATAATGTGCATGTCATGACTAACCAATTGACCTTTCCTTTCGAGCATAAATAATCTCTCTAGTAAGAGATTGGAGCTCTTTTTGGATGCTATATAAATGCCTTGTCATCATTATCGCTATCAAAAAGGAGTTCCCAAGTGATGCGCTGGGAATGGTCTCTGGCTAGTATTTTAGACTGCAAATGAAGATTAGGTTTACTTCTGACCCATCACCAGGAGTTTAGGCACGGTGGTGGTAAACCTTGACCACTAGTGAGCATTGACCGAGTCACAGAACAGGATGCCTATTGTGGCCACTATTCAACTATCTCAATTCAACAAGTAGCGTAAACGCGACTTTCAGAACAGCTTTCAACCAAGCGAAATTTACTGAAACAACTCTATGGTCGGATAGCTTATGTCGTATACGGTCAGGATATCGGGAGAGCCTACTGTGAAATATCCTATCAACGATTATAAATGAGATTTTAATTGATTAGCCGATCGACTATGGCATATCTGCTGGCCAAGTGTACACCTCCGAATGTAACGACATCCGACAGATGCAGCTGCATAAGTGACCGCGCCTGCAAAAGACGCTATATTTTTATGGACATCAATAACCGAGCAGAAGAGGTATAGCAGTACCAATCGACACGACATTTGACTCACACGTGTAGAATATGCAAGGGTATATGCACACTCGGATCGGGAGGGCAAAAAGCCATAGCAGAGGAGCATCAGTAGCAGCAAGCCAGCTGCAATCATCCACATAAGAGGCATGTGAGCTCACCTTAATTAGTATGCGGCTGTTCACGGGGTAGTAGTTTCCAGCGATGGGCTCGCTCTGATTCAGCTTCCACGTCGGCCTGTAGTCTCTCCTACAAGTATAGGGTCGAGAGGTGTGCGGCCCGAAAAAATCAGCAAGCACACAAGTGACGAAGTGTTAGCATATTGTGTAAAGAGGTGGTGATTCTACCTTCGTCAAGAGATGAAAGAGCACTAAAACAATGCAGCTTAGCCAATTCACAGCAAATTGCTATCCAATTCTACAGATCAACAAGCGACCACTTCAAACAATAGAAGGAAAGATGGCCATAAACACCAAGCTCGATTCGGCGGCAGGCATTGTTAAGGTGGTAAGGGCTGCGTCTATAGCTACTGCCAGCTCCCAACATGCAGGTTGGGCTATTGATGCAACGCCTACAAGCATGGCAGCGAAGACATATGCATGTATTCATGCACATGGGTATGCATCCATATGTGTAAGCACATGTGGATGCACATGCCAATGCTTATGCACACGCCTGCACACAAACCCACGTCTACCACATACTGCATGTACGCACGAGTACCTGCGCTGCAGTATCTGTCGGCCATTTGCATCGGTGTAGAAGACGCCTTCAGTAGCAAGGCCACTGCTGTATCGCGATATAACTTCGCGGCCAATGCTGTCACTGCAAACAAAGACACACAAGCTCGCTTTTTTCGCGAAAGATCGGCACCGCAAAGTCAATGGACAGGGCAAACAGAGCAGCACAGCGGATGATCACACTGGCAGGCTCACCCAAACGGTATGGGTCCAACTGTCCACTCGAACTCGGCATAGCGGTCGCCGGCGTAGAGACGCACCACCTGGCTTGCCCAGGGGCTAAAAACCTGTCTCACCTCCTGCACCAGCTTTCCCTAAGATGTAATGTGGCAGCATAGAGCCTATTTACCGAGCAAGCGCAATTGCTCGTACGCACGCACAAACACACATACCTCCGTTGCACACTAGCAAACTGGTGTGCAAGCAGGAGGTACAATTTAGCATGGCACGTGATTAGTTTGCTACTCCTGTTTTTGCTTGGCTAAGTAGAGATATCAGTCTAAAAACCTTGGCAAGACGCCGTAGATACATGGCTACGGTAAAGATTACTCGCTACTAGCAGGCACACAGTAGTTCATAAATCAAGCCATACAGGATAAATGTCAAGAAACTACAAAGAATTTTTTTCAACAATCGATTATTTGGTAAAGGTATCTTTGAAAAGACAAAGATATTATAAATGGGCACGGACGTTGAAACAATTTCCTAAAAAAGAAAAAGATGATTATGCAAACCATATCTAACTCGGAAGTAAACCAGAATCAGCATATTTACAAATACAAAATTGCCAATCTAAGCATTATATGCGACTTTGGTAAAACTTTTTAAACACTGGTACATTGAGATACATGTAACAGCTTGTTGATGTGCATGCAGAAGACTTTATAACACCTCCATTTACAGTGTAGCTTGTGCCTTGAAAAATCCATAACTCAACGAAAACTTCACTGAACAACGTTAAATTTGAAATCTGAGCTCAGCTCTGCTTACACATGGCGGCTGTAAGTTTAGTTCTGATTACGATAGGATAAGAATTGCTGTATATGCACATGACTGCAGAAAAAAAGATCCAGACTTGTGATGAAATTTATCGAATACTTATTCAACCTTCATCCTAAATTTTCATAAGATAGAGATAAAGACATGGCTCGTAACAATAAGATATACAGAAAAAACCTTCGGACCGTTTGCTTTCATTAGCAGCTTTCGATGAGAAACCATTCGGATTAATAAAACATGCTTCAACTTTGAGTAAAAGAAATTACAAGTTTTACCATTTCTATGCACACGAGTGTCACCTACGGGACAGCAACACTGCAAGGCAGTTCACTCTGAGCATACCGGCCAACATAATCCCGGTGGACTAGCGATGCACTACTTTATGCAGCAGCTGAGGCCCGAGCTAATTGGTCCAGTCCGTCTAGTTATTTTCGATTGAGCTGCTTCTATCACAGCAACCACCACAGCAAGACATTCTACTGACCAAGACAATCACACCATTCCATTACAGCAAGCTCCTGACTCTTTTCGCCATGTTGTCGTCGCCTATGTTTGATAGTTGTCTTAAATTTTTCATGTGGAATATAATTTCAATGGTTTCTACATTTGTGCTCGGTCACGTCAACCACGACATTAAGACAACTAGATGCCACTAGAGGTAAATTTGTATAGATGGTATTGTTCAACTTAGCTTTAACTAGTATATAGTTTCACGGGCTCATGGAAAAAAAATTCACTGTCTTTTTTCACACTCTTTCCAAATGCTGTGACAACGGCTTCATCCAAATTTTAGGGTAGATGGTCAGCTAAAGAAAAGTATAGTATAAACTAGTTAATCCCATATAAACAAGTTGAGCAATCTAGATGGGTAGGCAAGGAGCGGTTTTTAATTTTGTCATTATTTGACTTGCAGTACATAAGTCACAGGTTTGTTTTTTTTTCAAAAAAAATTGAAAAAAGTGCAACTTGTACTGGTAAAAAACGGTGTCTATCAAGCAGAGACTCGTCGAGTTTAGGGTCCAGACAGTCACTTCAAGGCAGCTAACTCTCTTGCTTTGGTCTACCCACCTTTGGTCTACTTATCTCCCCTTGCACTACATAGTCCTCCTCTCACTCTGGTCTGGTAGCTGGCACGCTTTCCACCTTAAATCTTTCAAAGACCACGTATTTGTTCATATAACCCAAAGCTTTAAACTCTCTACCGACTTTTATCATGACAGCCTCAGACATAACGATGTGAAAAGCCAAGCTAAGAACCGTCTGCTTCTAGTAAATATGATTGGCCCATGCGAATCAACCGTTATGTGCTTAAGAGTGCTGCCATTGTGAATTTATCATCATTAATCAGTTCCCATTCTTTGTTCCTAGCCAAAGCAAAGCACCTCAAAAGCAATTTAGTATTCTCAGGATGCTGTAAAAATGTATTGCTGTTATTACTACTTCTATTACACTTTATAGTCAACAAAGTTACCTGTACAATGCTGATCTCCTGAACTGCATCTCCAAAGCTGATGGCATCAGTACCATTGGGTCTGAATAAGTAGGCCCCTGTAGGCACAAACTCATCGGCACTGTTGTTACCGGCGAAGCCTTGATAGTACATGAGTTTCTGCGTGAGTGACATTGCTAGACCAGACTCCTTGTTGAATATCTTGTACAGGAAGCCAGACGTGCCGTCAAACGTTAGAGTCAAGTACTGAAGCAGAAAGTGCATATTATATGCAGCAGCAGAGCATCTAGCAGCAGCCATCCAAGTACACCTGGAAAAAAGAGCAATCTCAGGTAGACGGCCGGCGTACCTCATTACTAATAACTATGTCGCCATTGACAGCATTGCTGTGCAAGCGAATCGGCTTGACCTCAGACCTCGAACCTGAAAAAATGCAAAGTGTGCAGGTTTGGAAATGACTACCGAAAAACCAAGAGCAATTGCTCCGGCTTGCTCACAAAATGCCAGAGGAATGTATGCATACAGGTCACGGGCAGCTGAAACTACCATGGATGGATGAAACAGCAGGGTTGGTCAAGGCCGAACGAATGGGGGGGGGCACGAAAGCTTACAAAACACCAACCTTTATAGCATGTACTACTAGACATTAGCAGCTTGGGGACGACTGTACAAGAAAAAGCTTCGATAGTGTTCAGAACGGCTTTCGAAAGAGCAGGGCACAAAGTGAAAGTCGATAGACCCACACATCCTTGTCGTCATTGTTTCCCTTACTACATAAGGCACTCGACCATCGGAAGGTTACCAGTGTATCCAGCACACCAGCAGCACAATTTTTGAACAGCTTCGGCCACTGTTAATCTTTCAGCTTCTCAGCTTTTAGCAAAACGCTGTGCATTTCAATTAAATGGGAAATAATCCATTGGCTGATGGGGATCAATCAGCTGCTGTAAGAAAGCGATTATCAGCCGAAGATTTGAAAATCCCAGCATAGGCATTAGCTAAGTAACTGACTACCCATTCTGGCATACTCTCTCACGTCTGTTCAGATGCCCATCTTTCCTCTTTCCTCTCTCATCTACTCACTGTGAGTTCCTCAATCTTTACAATAAAATGAGGGATAATAACGAGAGCATCGACTAATCCGTCTGACAGTCAATCTCACCAAGGCAGCTAAAATAATAACAATAATAACAATAATATTATTGCACTCAATAAAGCGCTCTCAGAGAACTCAATCTCTTTCTAGGCGCTTTACATTTGCTGCAAAGGAAAACGCGATTGAATGGTGAGTAATATCGTGCTTGATAAACAAAATGAATAACATGGTTAGGGGTGACATGCACAGGGTCAGCATGCAAATGTGATTAGTGGCAGCATGCACAGTGTCAGCACACATAAGCACATCAAGGACGAATCACAGGGACCCACTAAATGTTGTCCTAAATAGGTGTGTTTTTAAGTTCTTTTTAAATATGGTCAAGTCAGGGGATGTTCTGATGCAAGTCGGGAGTGAGTTCCAGGCTTTGGGAGCGTATGAACCAAATGCATGATCTCCAAAGGATTTGAGGTGTGTACAAGGTATTGGTAAACTGTTGGATTCCGAAAAGCGGGTGGTACGATGCTTGGCCTGGTGGGGGAGTAGATCAGAGAGATAGGCTGGAGCCAAACAATGAAGTGACCTCAAAGTGAGTGACAAAACCTTGAAGTCGATGCGTTGCTTGACTGGGAGCCAGTGCAGGTCGGCAGGAAGTGGTGTGATGTGCTAACTGCGGAGCTCACGACAGACAAGCCTAGCTGCAGAGTTTTGCACTGGCTGTAATCGCCTGATTGCACATGCCGGTAGGCCAGCAAGCAGTGAGTTACAGAAGTCAAGATGGGATGTCACGAATGCATGAACCAACTTAGACGTGGTATCCTTATCTAAACAAGCCCGAATTTCGGCAATATTATGTGGCTCAAAGTAGGCAGGCTTGATTGTGGAGCTGATATGGTCGTCTAACAAGAGGTCACTTTGGAGCATGACACCTAGAGTTCGAGCTGATTCAACAGGAGATATGCTGGCAGAGCCAATTTTGAACGTCAGCCTTTCCAATTTCTGAAGCACACTGGGTTTGCCCATAACTAGTAAGTTAGTTCTATCATCGTTTAGTTGTAGAAAATCTGCTGCCATCTATGTGCGGATGTCATCAATACATGCAGCGAGTTGCGAGAATTCGAGGTGCTCGAAGGCTGGGAGGGATCAAAGCAAAGGTACGACTGTGTGCCATTCACATAGAAGTGAAAGCCTAGATTGTGCTTGGCACTCACACCAGCAAGAGGGAGAGTATAAACCGTGAAAAGAACCGGACCTAGCACGGAGCCCTGAGGTACCCCAAATTTCAGAGGTAACTCGGATGATCTTTGTCCATTCACTTCAATACTCTGGAGTCTCCCACTGAGATAGGACCTGAACTACTGCAGAGCAGTGCCAGTGATGCCCAGGCGAGATGAGAGGCGCTCTAGAAGAACTTTGTGATCGATAGTATAAAAAGCTGCCGAGAGATCGAGCAAAACAAGCAGATACATTCTACCTATGTCTGCATTCTTAAGTAGGTCGTATAACACCTTAAGCAATGCTGACTCTGTGGAGTGATTAGCTCTAAAGCCAGACTGGAACTTACTAGCAAGGTTTGAAGTTTCGATATATGAGTTCAGCTGGTCTGCCACGACCCGTTCCAGTGTCTATGATAGGAATGGTAGAAGGGAGACTGGGCGGTAGTTGCTCAAGTTCTCTTGGTCTAGTGTCACTTTCCTGAGAAGTGGCCTGACTAACAGCTTTTTTGAAAGGTGCTGGGACATGACCTGAGGCTAATGACAAATTAATGATGTTAGTTATGCATGGCAGCAGCAGATCAATGCAACGTAGGAGCAGGACAGTGGGAAGAGGGTCCAATGGACTTGTTGTCTTCTTTGATTGGTATATGAACTTCAGGACGAGACCACTAGTGAGATGCTTAAATGTAGACATTGAGGTGCAGCCAGGAATCGGGGAACAGCATCCTAGGGAGGATGTTTTCATCGCAGGGATGGACTCCCTGATCTTGTCTATCTTAATCTTATCTATTCTGCACAAAGAATCGAGAGAAGCGATTGGCTAGATCATCACAAGGATCATCAGGTAAGGAGCTAATCTGGAAGCAGTTGAGGAGATGGTTGAAATTTTTTGGTCGTATACCTTTAGTAAGATGTAAGATTTAGTCATGAGGACGGCAAGAAGCACACTAATATTGACTGGGCAAAAGAAGGAACCCAGCAATAGTTTGAAACAAGTCCCAGTTGTACTGGTTCCAGTACTGCAGTCACACAAGATAAGAATCAACGATGGCTAGAAATATATCAATAATGCATCAACAATCAGATCAATACGGCTTCCAAAGACAATGCTAATGTCATTGGCAATATCGAAATTATTACGAGCAATAAATAGGGCTAGCGAGAACCACCAGTCAGTACGAGCGTGACAAGATTGTCTAAGGCAGTAAAAGAAGAAACCTAGCAACGTCGAGGATGCTCCGATAGGTAAGCAAGTACATGGCCAAACTACAGTCCACTTAAACTCGATAGAGCTGCAAGGCGCCGAATTTAAACGCTCACGACCCGGGTGACTTGCAGGATGGGGATGGGAGTTAGCAGCAGAAGAAACTCTGCCTTTAACAAAAAGGATGCCAATACACAACCTTTAACTTTCCAAACCAGTGGTCAAGCCATATCGCCACAGCAGCTCTTAAGTATGGAGCCAAATTATCGGCATCTGCTAAGGATGACATCTGCTGGATAAAAACTTAAACAGATCTTGGATAGAAGGAGGTGATGCGTGCACTATACATTGGCCACTAGCTGAAGCATCAAACCAGGCATACGGGTGCGATCGGGTGCCAACACAGGAATTTTATTCGAGCCTCTCGCACGCTGGCTGATATCACTCACTCGTCTGGCCCGAGCGCACAAAGTAGGTGCTGAAGCCCAGAGCAGGCACTTGGGCGGCGAAGATAAGATCGCTCACGGCAATGCTGCCATTTCGCTCGGGAATGGCACGCGTCTGCGGCGAAACGGTTACGAGCTACAACAGACAGAGAGCAAAGTGTGGGGGCTGCCGTGTACGTACACAAGCAGGCATGCTCAAGCCGAGAGGCCCATACCAGCAGCAGAAGCAGCAGCAGCAGCTGTGAGGCCTGCTGGCATACCAGAGCACTATCCTCAACTACTTCAAGCATAGCTGAAACAGTCAGATTATTGTGAAAGCACATGAAAGCGTACAGACAAGACGCTGCTGCAGTACTGCCAAGACTTCCACTGCCCACAGCGACAAGAAAGAAGTCTTGCCAGCCGAAGTCTGCATCATGTCTTTTACCTGCGATGGCACGACATTCTGCTGCTGCGAATCAAGTACGGTGTAGCTGTCAGCTGAGACCGGAGCTCTGACCCACCACGTCACATCGCGTGCCAATGGGTTATAAACGACGACGGTGAACTACAGGCAAACGGTCACATCGGCTGGCAGCAAGACGAGCACATGGCCAGCTCACAATGCGAACGCTTGTCGACGCGTGCACGGCAGCACGCTCAGCCCAGACGGAGTAGCTACCTCGTCAAACTGCTCGGTTACGTAGCACGTGCTGATGTTCGTGAGTAGGCACAGCTGCTGAGGAGGAAGTTGCACAGAATTGTTTCTGACCTGCATGATCTCCTGATAGGCATCATTTACCACTTCCTAAAATAACCGAGGGAAAGGCAGCCGAAGAGTAATGCAGGTACGACATGAATATACAAAATCTTAGACATGAAGCTTACAACCCACATATAGTGTAGATATAAAAATGATACGATTAATGTGCTCCTAGGTATGCAGAACAGCTGCCATCTGGAAGACCAATATCGAGTCGACTTGTAAATTTGAGAGAGCTCCGACAGGAGCGGTGCCCTTAGTGTGGTCCTCTTGGGTCTCTCTCACAAAGGTCGGGGCTCAGGTTCAGCAGCTATTCGGCAATCGCCAATCAAACAAAAAACCACCCACAAAACGGAGATGCTAGACATATTTTAGGCAGGAAAATCGAGTCCCACATCGAACAGCATAACAAGATAGTGTTGCAGTGAAATAACCGAACAGTGCAAAGCTAGACCCATTGGTTAGGTCGATTCACCTGCCAGCTGTGGTATCATTGACAAGCTTGAGATAAGCACATCTCAATATGTCTGCAGCTAATGTCTACACCAACCATGTCTACACCAACTACCATATGTCTACACCAAATGTCTACACCTCCATTCTGCTGAATGGCTCGTGCTAGCTATACCTGTCACCATCGAGTCTGTATGATGCTCGCTTTTCAGGCAGCAGCAGTAACAGAGGCATTTGCTAGTCGGCAAGAGTGAATTGAGACATGCTTTAAATTTGGCAAGTCTACATCACATTGCAGATATCATCTTACAATAGGTCTTTCGGACAGTGTGGCGTCACAAAATAAAAACAATCAGGAGAAGTGGTTGACCATTTCAGGGGGTTATTGACATTATGTCGACAAGCTGCTATATAGGTAAAGCAAAAAGTGCAGTGCTAGCAAACTTTGGAGATGGGAAAAGCCCAGATTCTCGTCTCCGCAAAGGAATGATCAGCAGCAGCCTTTGATAACCAGGAAAAACGTGACCCCTTCTCTAAAATAAAATGCAACTAACAAGGCAAATTTAAGCTGAGCATTGTAGGCAACTAAGCAGCCGACAAAGATCGAAGCAGCAGGACGACAGTCAGGAAGAGGTTAACTAAAAGACCTGCGTTCGCAGCTATGGTAACGACCTGGAGATCGGCAGAGCAAAACCGGCTTTGATTGGGTTTCACAGTCACGCAAGCTGCCTGCCAGCAATGAAGATGCCGGTCGCGAGGTGGCCGCCTTGAAAGGCCGAATGGAATGCACTCACCAAGCACTCGTTGATGCCCTGGGAAAGGCGCTCAGCATAATCGTAGGCCACAACTTGCTTCTCCGTGCCACTAGGAACGAAACACAAAACTGGGCGTTTTTCAAGCCACCTGGTACTACAAGTTTGCCTAGCAACTTCTACTCTTGCACACTCCGAATGATAGCGCTAAAATCCATAATCACCTCACGCCGTCGTGGTGCTGCACGACTCCCATGGCTCGCTCTGCAATGGAGCAACAAACCACTGGAGCCTACCCTCAGCAGGTGCAATGCAGAGCCATTGACACTTTGCATGCATCCCTTAAATTAAAGCTTCACAAAAAGTGACCAACAGCACCGCGTCAGCAGACAGGTTTCACACGAGATACAATCACACGTGAGCAAAGCTGCTTTCGTCAGCATTTGGATGCTATGCAAATTAATATTCGGGACTCATACCCACATACGAGCCATTAGTGATTCGTTGCACAGCTAGTGTGTCAATGTTAGGTACCAGAAGGCGAAGTGTGTGAAACGTCAGCATTTGCTGTATAGGGGTCGTGTTTCGGCAGGCATTGGATGTCAAGGGACACCAAGCCGGGGTGGGGGGAGTTCTGCAAGCAGAGTGGGCATACTAGCAACAGCAGATTGTGTGCGAGTAGGCAGGCAGCAGGCATGCAGAGGGTGTGCCTGACGGCGGCTATTTTTCGGCGGCCCAACTTCACAGGTCCCTGAAGCTGCTGGATGTGAAGCCTGAAGCCACTGCTTGCTGAGGCAAGAGAGCCCTCCAGAGGCAGAGGGTATCGATAGCAATCCAGCACGGCTCATGAGACAGCAATAACTTCTGTTACGATGAACACGCACGTGCACCAAAGTGACCACAAGGTCACACGGGAAGACAAGGAAAAGTAGCCGCTAGCCGAGCTGCAGCTAGTCGTCGAGTCACGACGATGTCGTCAAGTGGAATTAAAATGTACCCTTCATCAGGCACTACAAGGCACAGAGCATCGTCTACCAATGACGAGATGGGCTCCTTAAATAAAAGGAGGATTGACGCTGCCTTAACTCTTTGACTGTGCCAATGCTCGGCCGACAGTGCCTGCCCTTACTAATGGAGGCCGTTTGCAATCTGAACGGCATAAGCTGAAAGAAGGTGTGGGCACACTAAACAGTCCCTTCCCGTGTGACAGCCACAATGCAGGGACACGCGGATAGCCAATGATGGGCTACGGCACGATGCTACAAGAGGAAAGCAGCCCTGGCTAGTTAAAGAGGCTGGATGCATATGTTTAGTGTGCACGCGTGTGTGCTTGTGCTTGTGTGCGGCGGTGCACCCCTTGGTTCACTTACTCAGGACGTCAAGCTTGTAGTCGCTGCTGTGCTCTGCGCCGAGTTGGGTCCATGCATCGACTTGCTTGACAACCTGTATCGCCAAGCCAATGAGCGGGTCAGGCATCGGCTAGACATATCGGCTCCCCCTGCCACGCCCCCACACACACGCCCACGTGACACCGAATGGAAGCTCTGGCAGCGCTTGACTGGCGCACCTGCAAATAGTTGTTGGTGACTCGCTCCATGCCCTTCAGCGCCGCCCGGCTGCTGAAGTAGCCTGTCCAGAAGCCGTGTGCGCGGTGCGCGTAGGGAAAGAAGTCGTCGCTCTTTGTCGTCCACGTGAGGTTTGCTCGGCTTTTCGCCAGCGTATAGCACGATGGAGTCGAATAGAACAGGTTCACTTTGCTGCCGTTTGCTTGCTGCAATGAGGCAGGCTGTGAGCTGAACTGATAGCTAAGGTCTGCTGTGCAAGGTGGTCACACATACGTCGAAGCTGCAGGCTGGCTTTTAATACACGGCTCTATTTGACTAGCGAATTATAAAGCAATTATTATACCTATTGCTATTGTTATTTTTAATTGAAGTGGCACACCACTGTTTATCAAAGTGTAATGCCTGTTTAGACGAGCATACGACATGCAGCATGGCACGGCAGGACAGCAGCTGTGAAGCTATCGCTTGCCGAAGAGCTCGTGTTTAGCTACCGAAACGGCTGAGTCGAGTGACAAAAACTAGTCAGTTAGTAAGGCCGGTGGCAGTGTGGCAATTAGGTGTCGCGTCCGTTCGTATGCAGGCACCACACACACTCAACGAGTGCATCATGCACTGTGATACAGCAGCAAACCTTTGCTTGTACAGCCCCCATCCTTCTTACCTGCAGGTTGGTGTACTGAATAAATTTGTCAAGGTTCTTAAACCATGTATTGGCGTTCTGATAGTTAAAGTCGCTGCCCATCAGCCACATCAGGTGATTGCCTCGAATGGACTGTGCCTAAAACAAGAGGGCACAGGATCAAATCGTAACTATCATCAGCAGTCGGCCGGCTGCCGTGCACTCATGGCATTTAATAATAAGCAAGTGAAAACAATGCTTCGCACGCTCGGTTGAAGCCAGCACTGCCCAAGCGGTACTGCACGACGATATAAACATAGATTATGCAATCGAATCACTGATCACACGACTCTGCCATGGAATCGCCGATTGTGAGCCTCCGAAGGCTCTTACGGTTTCAGTGACGTCGTACCTGCTGCAAGGCAACGGTTATTGCTTGGTTGACAATGGCATCCACGTTGTAGTCATACAGCCTAGGGTCATCCTGCAAGCGAAAGCGGTGGTAACGTTTCGATGAGTACTGAGCACGAGCCTGAGCTGCAGGACTTGCAGTGCCTTGCCAATCATCAGTCAAGCGAGAAATGCATGCTATTCCGGTCAAACCTACCTAGGTGCACCACCAGTGGGACCAGCCAAAAGTAGCACATGTAAACAGTGGCACCTATATGAGTGGTGTCAACCTAAGACTGAGTGCCGGTGACAAACAAAGCATCTGCATGCATCAGCATGGACACCAATTTCACCGAATGACACCAGCCGTAGAAGTACATAAAAATGTAAGTGTTAGATGATTCAGGTATACTTGAGAAAAGAATCAGATGGGCATTCCGCTAAAATACTGCATAAATCTAGCTTGCTTAACCATGTTTTCATGCATTTCGCTAGCCAGTTCCTCAAGTATCATTATGCCAATGGGTCTCTTCGTTGAGCTTCAATGTTATGCAAATGCCGGCATGCAAACATTACATGCTCTTCAACTGTACTTAATGCGTGCGTGCGTGCGATGAGTCTGATGAATTACGTCCACTGCCACTTATCTGATATCTCTGAAATGGCATGGCCCATCTTCTTTAATAAATCTCGGGCAGGCCTACTGAAGTTGCTCGAAGTCTCACTTGTTTGGATGCTGCCTTCACATTCCGGCATATCAGAGAGCAGTGCACCAAAAAGCGATTGGCATAAGTGCCTAATTCGTGTAGGAACTGACTTTCCAACTCTATACTGTGGGTCCCAAAATCCAGCATGGACGAAAAACTTGCATCTTGAAGCTCTATTCTTTGCCACGCCGAGCTTCTACTATCTGCCACGACTCTCAACATCTTCCTTAACAGCCGAAAACTATGATCAACTAGTAGTCCCAAGCTGTTTCTAAGACGAGCATGCTACTTCAATTATGATTCGAGCCACTTCCAAGAACTGTGGCAACTTTACTATGGCTGTAGCCACCTCAACTGCCTAAATCCCCTTCCTAATGCCCTGAACCGTGGCAATAAAGTTGTACGTGCTAATTAGGGCTCCAGTGGCCCAATGAAAGGAGCACACATGTAGATAGCAGCTCACAGTCGGTGCTCACTCCAGGCAGGCTGGGAGCAGCCTACGAGGCCTAGCGGTGATATATTGCATGCTGAAACGTTGGCATACTAAATCAGCCAGACTATGACTGCCCAAATATGCTTATGCAACTATTGAATTTAAATGATTCAGAATCAGCTACGGCATAATCTACTGTTAGGTGACATTACAAGCCCAACTCGCGACGACCTGATATACCAATCGAGTAAGTTGTACTCTGTGCATCGAAGTGAGATGCATGCTATTGCCGGTGCTGTATACTGGTAGCCCTGTGGCCGACGATTAGTCTGCACTAGAGCTAAAGACACTAGGAACTCACTTTATATTAAGGCACGGGAAGCTCTGATTGCTGCCACGGAGCTCTGCTACCGGTCAGAACTGCTACATGCATCGAGCTACCATCTGCAACGACTCATTGGCCACCAGCAATCCGAGCCACTACCTTCACCGGTAGCTGTAAAGGAACCGTTAGCTTACAGGAGTGCCATCAAAATGTATCGGTGCAAAAAGCACCAATGCTACATCGACGAGCTAAGTAGTAAAGGCTAAGTTACAATGAATTTTCAAATCGCTGACCGCCCAAATGGTTGCTGCAGTACTAAGCTGACGTTGTTACACCTAGGGGTAACAGTCTGATGTGGCTTCCTGCTACTCTAGCAGAGACATGTCTGCCACAGCACGGACGAGGAGGGTTTGCTACATCGGTGATAAAACCCTGTAGCTGGACCAAACCAGCTCTCTGAGCTGACGACTGACATGAAGCCTGTATGCAGCTCTTCAATAAAATCAAACGACCAGTTTTATCCCAGAAGTCACCAACAAAAACCATCATCACATGGCCAGCTACCCATCTTGAGTCTAGAGCAACTTCCACAGGTATTGCCATCGGCCGCTAACACAAGCCGAGTGGAAAATATGGTGAGTGAGCAGCAATAAGAGGTTAGCTTGCCATCACGACACCTTCAGCTTAGCTGTGTACACATTTTTACCTGCACGGGTGCATCGTTACTAAATATGTCCCAGTTCGTTCCATCGACAACCGAGCCGTAAGATTCCTCGTACAAGGCACCGGTGAACAGATCGGCCGTGGCACCTGAAATACAAGAAAGTGCATGTCAAAAGGCATACGTGAGCAACTGTTGAACATCTTGGAGAGGTCAACAGAATACAACACGAACACCACGGTATGGAAAAGCGTCTTTCGTTAGCTGCTGAGCCTGTTCATGTATCCTAATGGCAATCGCACATATCGACAGCCCCTGTATCAACGTCATGCTGACCACCCTAGCTACTTGATACTTTGCTAGGCAAAAGTCAATCGCCTCGATAGGTATAGGATGTTTGAGATCAGCTACAAGCTCTGCTGAAAAGACCCTACATATTGGAGACAATGTAGAGAAATCGAAACTCAGGCTATATTAGAAGTCATATGCATCCATGAGAATGCTCTATCCTTCTCAGACAGAGGGTTTAACTGCTCCATACTATGCTCGAGACTTTGATGCATAAATTATTTCTGAGCTAAGATGCTAATCCTGTTAAGGAGAAGATAAGCTAAACGAATGGAACACATACAAAGAAAAGACGGCTACTAAATGCTTGCAAAGAAAATGGTTTCAGCAAAGCTCTTAGCTAAAATAGAGGGTGTTCAAGAGATCAATATTGGCACCTTTCTTCTTCGGCCTGCCTAAATTACAGAGAAGGCAGGACAGTGAACTGAGATATTGCATGTTTTGGATTAGATCCCAGCTCGGAGCAAGCTAGTCACTCAAGCACAGTTGCAGAGTAAGGTTACAGATCTGAGCATGCACAAGCACAAGCTAATCTCAACATTATAGAAATTGAGTGCTGTCTAAAGACCAACCATTAGACTTCAGTTGCCCCACATATGCTGGTAGTTCGGTCACCATCAAACCGCAATAATGCCAGCTTTTGATCACTTAGATTGGACAAAAATGCATCCTCGGAAGTGGGGCATGTTTGTCACCACCTGACTATCAAACTAGGAGTATACTTACTCGGTAAAACTTGCCTGACTAAATGGCACAACAGTAATGAAATAAAAAGCGAACAAAACAACTCCATCCATCGAAACCCTCCACAACAGTACTTAGCTACTCTGTGGATAACTAATCTTGAAACGATTATTGCCATCGGCGGCATGCCCGGTCCCCCAGTACAGTTACAATCAAAGACACTGCAATCATCAAGCCTACACATCAAGCCTTGCAAGTTCTAGTCGGGTTTTGGAGCAAATCACCCCATTGAGTCAGCAATACTGCTGACTTATAACGATCTTTTCAAGATTGCTGAGTTAATTATCTCTCTACAAGTTCAGCTGGATCTCTAAACCATGATACTAGATTGATGGCTATGATCATACTAGCTCCCCTTCGTCAATAGCCTGAACAAACTTTACATTCTCTTAAGTATGACTTCATAGACTGATGTAAGATCTAAACACCCAGTCTCGGCAAAGGCTGTGCAATTACTCCTACAAACTAGGAAATAGGCACATGCCTTGCTTACAGAAGAAAAGGTGACAGCTCCCAGTGGAACAGTAGAAGAAAACGAAAAACTCCAGAATTTACTTTTAAGGCAAGAACTGGCAAGGTCTTACCTAGCTGAGCAGCTGCTGCTAAACTATTAAATTAAAAAAAATGTATAGAGCCCTTCGGTTCTCTTGCATCAAGTTATTAGTTGTGTGCTGCATTCATTCAAAGGATATTGACTACTGCTGCTTTTGCTCTGCGATCCCACCAAGGTAAAACTATTTTGCTTCTGATGCCACGAGTGGCCTGCAGCTGGTTATCATGGCATCAAGGGCTGGTTATCATGGCATCAATCAAAGCAGCCGACAGAGAGGCCAGAGTCTAGGGCCTGCTTTAAACAAGGCTCCCTTTCCCTACACACACGCAAGCGCAGGCATGCACACACACACAAACACACACACAAGCACACACAAGCACCCATGCGAACACGCGCACACACACACACCCACACACACACATGCATATTTGTACATACAGGTATGTCGTTCGCTTCACATTGATCTCTTTCATTTTCTCTGTCCTCTCTCTTTCTAAAAGCATCGTTTTTCTTTCTTTTCCCATCTCTCTCTGACTCTTTCTTGCTCTGGTCTTTCTCTTTCTCGTTCTGGTCCTTCTCTTTATGAATCTCTCTCAGTTTCTCTTGCTGTCTCTTGATCTACTTCTCTGTCTGTCTGACTCAGTTCACTTACAATGCTCCACCTTATCTCTTTCCCTGCACCCTCTCCTCGCTGTCTGTCTACCTTTCTGTCTGTCTGTCTTGCTCTCTCTCTCTCTCTCTCTCTATCTTTCTCTGTGTCTTTCTCTGTGTCTCTCCCTGTGTCTCTCTCTGTCTCTCTCTCTCTCTCTCTCTCTGTCTCTCTCTCTCTCTCTCTCTCTCTCTCTCTCTCTCTCTCTCTCTCTCTCTCTCTCTCTCTCTCTCTCTCTCTCTCTCTTTCATGCACCCCTTCTCTCTGTCTCTCTCCCTCTCTCTGTCTCTGTGTGTCTGTCTGGTCTCTCTCTCTCTCTCTCTCTCTCTCTCTCTCTCTCTCTCTCTCTCTCTCTCTCTCTCTCTCTCTCTCTCTCTCTCTCTCATATACCATTTCCATTCCAGCCACAGCTTAGAATTTTTGCAAGTAGGTTTCTCTTAATTCAAATACAGCTTTAACAGAACATTCATAAGACAGATCTCTATTTGGTTTTGCTTTGCGGGCCAAACGACTCAATTCACCAAAAGCAAAAACTGCTTCGATTCCTATGGGAGTCGCTAAAATGGCCGGTTCTGAATGAGTAAGATCACCTGTGATGGAAGCTAAGCATCAAAGGCAAGCTGATTGTGCTTTGAGAGAGCAATGGTATTAGAAACTGATAGTAACCAGATTTAAAATGAGCCAGGTAATACATAAAGTATACAGGAGGATTCCTCAAACTAAGGCATCTCTGATTCTCTAGCAATCATAGCTTATCGATGGTATTGGGCAAAGAAGCAGGAGTAAAAGTCAGTCAAGAAGTAGTTCACGTACCGAGGTCATCGCTTCCTTGCCACACCATCTCCAAGGTTTGCTGCTTGCTCCTGACGTCGTAATCCTGATAGTCAATTCGGGCAAAGTATACGGCATCGTAGCCCATCTGAAAGATCACACAGCACGATGTACTGGCAGCAAGTGAGATGGCAGTCGCTACTGCATTGGTATTACTGAGTTTTGGTCGTGAACCACAACCACCTCTACCAATACATGAAGCCACGAGTGAAAGCAACACAGACTGACCTGAGCGAATAGCGAAGCCTGCTCACGAGAATGACCGAATGGGTCGATCTGCCATGCGACAAGAGGTCTCCCACAGGTGCCAAAATTGGTCTGCAGGAACTGCAAACCCCGTGTGTGCTGGTCAATGATGGCGTTGTAGTGCGTCGATGCCTCATCGTTCATGCACCATCCACCGAGAATAAAGCTCAGGCGACCTAAATCCAGGCGATGTGACTGTTTCTAATGAGAAGCACTTAACCACCAGCAGAAGCAGCCGCAAACAGCAGCAGCAGTAGAATTCGAGTCAACTGGGCACGGCTGTAGAGCCACAGCATATCGACGGATTGAGGAGAGGATGCAGTGAAACCAAACAGAACCGAGATCGCTGGAGAAAAAAATTAAAAACAGCTGAACCGAGAGCTACAACTGTGTGGAACCAGTTTTAGATGGCTATTAGATCATTCAAAGAGCTTTTTTTGAGTGTCACGCGATTAATGAATTACGTGATTAATATATAAGTGTGTATATATATATATATATATATATATTTACTAATTGTGTGACTATAGAAGAGCTTAGATAAGCTCTTCTAACGATACATGGCTCGTGGCACCAGGATGGAAATGCAGTCTCTACATCCCAGGAAGGCCTGCTATTCGAACATTAGAGCCATGCGAAGCGACAAAACAGGAAGGTCCACAGCAAGAGCTGTTCACTAGCAGTGTTCACCACACACAGAGCCAAACTGTTAGTACTTGCTGCTACACATTGTGCTGAACAAATTACGTTGTCAGCCAGCTTTGTTTTGCTACGTGAGCATGCAAGGTGCACGGTAAGAAACACAAATGAGCTCACGATGACAGCCTGATTCCAAACTTGAAATGCTTGCCCTGGTCTCCCCGCATGCTCTCTGCAAGCATCGATCGGTTCCTGGCAGTGCTACTCGGTAGTGAGGATCCCATTCATATCAGTATTGCATGAAACACAATTTTCGTTTTCACCAAAGTTATAAACATCCATGTGGTGAGTTCAAACATTTTGTAACCACGCCACAATTTCCGCCAATCACGTCTGACGGGATCCGTCAATTCTTTTGGTTGTTAGATTAGTGCACAGGACATCAATATGCACTAACTGAACATTTCCCTAAGCACAATACCTGAGTTGCCGCACACATTGTATAGCTCTAGAGCCTGGACGAAATTCAAATCCATTCTTAGCAAGCAGCAGTCTTAGTGTCGCATATTTGGGCGATCACGAGTTCAAGCTGAAGCCTATACGTCAGCTTCGCACCAATTTTTTGCTCTCATAAAAAACTCTCCCGAGGACTTTGAACAGATGCTGCAGAGGCATACAGGCAAACGGTTGGCAGCAGGAAGAGAGACACTGGGAACACATTGGGAGCCCGGCACGGGTGGTTGTCGTGAATTGACAGGAATGGCTGATCTGCTATCATTCAGGCCTAGCTAGCTGTGTGGCTGGGTAGGGCATCCTTGCACGTCTAAGAAGAACCAGTTGCCCAACTGTGGCAGAGAGAGTCTAACGATGCAACATAGATGTGTGCCATTCGAAATCTCTTAGTGTCGTAAGTACGGGCCATGGGAGGGTATATAAGATAGCGGAATGGCTGCTGTGCGCGAGCAACGACGAAAACTTGGCAAACGGTAGGTCGGCATTTCTCATGCTGCCTGCCATTCCGGACAGAAAGCTCCTGGCACAAGCATTGTGGGATACGAAGTGGGTGACAATTCATAAATGCTATAAGAGGCCATCAGTTTCGCAACAGCATTTCATGGCGCATGCTTAGCTTTGCACTCAGCATGCAAGCAGTCACAGCCGTCAAAACGGTCACAATCAGAATTTGCAAACACGTTGAATGCAGAATGGCGTAATTGCAAGGAGCCTGATGTGCTAGCGTAGTAAACATGAGGCGCCAGCCTAGCAATATGACTAGGGCCAGCGAGCAGGGGGAGGGGTAGCACAGACGCCATGTGGCTGCCAGACGGTGCGTGCTGGTGTGTTCGCGAGTGTATGTGCACAAGCCTTTACGAGTACTCACCGCTATTGACTAGATCTTGGACTATATGTCTCACTGAATCGGTCTGCTGATTCCACCAGCGGTAAAAGTATGCCATTTCCACATAGCTGAAGCGGCGCTGTGGGTTTTGCTGTAGAGCCACTATCACAGAATCCAAAATATACTGCACCTCTGCAAGCATACAAATGCTATAAGTAAAGCTGTGTCAAAACTGGTAAACGTTCGGACTCAAGACATGCGAGAACTTGTCTCGAGCGAGAACTAGCACCGAACCAGCCATATCTCCACTGGGTACAGTTCAGAGTCAAGACTAGCCTCATTGGCGGGCTGTTGCTGGTACATTCGCTCTCAATTGCCAACAAGAGAGATCTCGTAAGTGTGAAGGTCATAATGTTTCTCATTTGGCAGCAAATGGAAATTGAGCAGAGGCTAACTACAGACACTTATCTATTGAAGCCTATATATGCTTACATAAATGTCATCGAAAACTAAGCCACCATCCTTCTACATGCAGCTATCTTTATAAATAAATTCCTGTATTCTGAACACTTGCAATCCGACAGACTGGTCTCCCCCAGGTAATGAGTCTCTGGCATCGGTAATGTGTGGCATATACGTTATGTAGTAGCCATGTTAAGGCCTTGGCATTCGACCTTAGTTGTGCTCTAGGCGTTGAGGCCTGCGAGAGTTGTTTACTCTGTCATGGCTGCTGTTGAACGCCTGTCACTGTTATAAAATGTATAAACCACATTCTGTATGAATTAAGTCCTGCACGGAAGCTTGTTCTGCATGCAAAATAAAAACCCTTCCCTGGCTGGAAAACACTTAAGAGCAAGGCAAGCACAGAGACAGATGAATGAGACGGCAACCCACCAAGCTCAGAAAAGTGCTTAGCTGGTCGCGTCGTGAGGCCACGAGAGCAAGGCTGCAAGAGCGAGGCTGCAAGAGCGAGGCTGCAAGAGCGAGGCTGCAAGAGCGAGGCTGCAAGAGCGAGGCTGCAAGAGCGAGGCTGCAAGAGCGAGGCTGCAAGAGCGAGAGCAAGGCTGCAAGAGCGAGGCTGCAAGAGCGAGGCTGCAAGAGCGAGGCTGCAAGAGCGAGGCTGCAAGAGCGAGGCTGCAAGAGCGAGGCTGCAAGAGCGAGGCTGCAAGAGCGAGGCTGCAAGAGCGAGGCTGCAAGAGCGAGGCTGCAAGAGCGAGGCTGCAAGAGCGAGGCTGCAAGAGCGAGGCTGCAAGAGCGAGGCTGCAAGAGCGAGGCTGCAAGAGCGAGGCTGCAAGAGCGAGCGAGACTGCCACCAGGCTGGCTGGCTCCTAGCAAGTGAGTGAAGCGCCACGGTCCTCGGAACTGCCATGCCGCCACCCTGGACACACCGTGCGTGCACCCCGACAAGCGTGCGCTGAAGCAGCATCCATTGGAAGAGGCAAAACCGACTCGAGGCCAACGAGAAGCCTGCCCGGTGAGATTTAAACAGCGGCAACGGCGGCACAGACGCAGTCGCGGACTGCAGGCTGGGCACGATGGAAGAAGTGCTGTGGCTGGTCATGCTACTCTTGCAGCGAGTACCAACAGCACTGCAGTGCAGCGGCAGCACAGAGCAGCAGTCTGACCGCAGGCAAACGAACACCGGCCCGATGCTGTGGGGTGGGGTGGTGGAGCACGGTGGCAGGCCACACCACGCCACCACCCAGATGCTGCCCGGCTGAAATTGTGAAGCAAAAATGTGCTCCGCATCTGCACATTATGCTGCACAGCGTCAGCAAAATCCATGTCCGTGGCTGCAGAAGTAGTGGGTCAGAGTGCGCCTCCTCACCTCTAGTGTAATACTGATCTACTGTACGAAGCCAGCCGACGTCGTCGTGAGTATGAGGAACTACGTGCACATTGATCATGCCATCAATGCCAGGATTGCAGGCCTACAACGACAGCCCGATTAGGCACACAGCCAACATGCTACACAAGAGTCGACAGAACGTAACAGAACGAGACAGAACGCAGCAGCATCCCGTGAAGCCAATAGATATAGGTGAGCTGCCAAAAGGCAGTAGTAACTGCACAGCCCAGCTTCTACTGACAAAGCACAGAACATTGCTGTCCGACGCCGGGGAAAGTGGGTTGCAGTGAAAGGGGGACACCTGCAGCCGTATTTGACATCTCAAGTGAGGTACACAACAAAGAAAACTAAGCCAAAATTAACAGCAGCAAAATATGCATTATATAAACTGCTTCTATTACCTATTTCCTATCTCCACAACTTGCCTTCTATAAGACACACAATAATAATCTAGACACGGTGGTGAAATAGGGACACGAGTGTTAGAAATGATCTGTCTGCTTAGGAATTCGGGCCAAATTTAAGCCACACACAGGACCCAAAGGCCTACAGCAGGGTTATCTAAGAGCAGAAAGACTTTCACTAGAGCCAACAAGCTTTAGTTATCCGGATCAGTGCTCTGTCAATTGTGCAACAGGGGCCACCGGTTCTGCAGATGTTAATGCCCATCTTTACTTAGCTGTTCCACTAAGCCCACCTTGCCGGACGGCTCAGCCACAGCGATTGGCAGGCAACTCTAGATCAAAATTAGGGTAGCTTTACCCTATACAGAAGATCTTTATGTCCAGACAATTTGACAGTTTAGGATAGAATAATGATAACTGCTCTTATCGGCACTAAGCCCATATGTTTATTCGCGTGGTTTGCCAGTTCTGGGAAGAACGGCCTAAGTAGTTCAATAGAGACATCACTCACTGAAATCAGAACAAAGAACCTCAGTATGTGAAATGGAAAGCATAGAGTGCACACGCACGCATATCCGGGAACCTCCACAGGGGGGGCTGAACCTTGATCTCAAGTGCCCCTAGGGTGTTTAATGAACGTGCCTGGAAGCTACCATGCAACGACCAGGCATACAAGCTGGCGCCTCCAGAGCCGCTGGCTGCGCAAACAGACACTAAATAGATAAATCAGAGCAAAAGTTGCCTATTATCTACAAAGTTGTGATACAGGTATAATCCTTATGGGCACTGATACCAGTGATACCAGTGATGATACCAGTGGGCTGATACCAGTGGGATAGGCATGCACGGCAGCGTTTTGCTGCTAAACTTCGGACTGCAGCAAAAGTCTGCCAGGCATGTCCAAGGCAGAGGAGGTGTCTCCACACAGCATTTGCCCTTAGCAGACAAAGATAAATATGGAGAAGCCAACAAGACTGGGGTATCTTAGCTTATCAGGCATCAACACAGCCAGCCACTGTGCATGGACAGTCCCATCGTAGCATCAAGCCATCTTAAACACTGCCACTATACAGCTAAGCGGTCCGAGCAATGCCCGCTTGCCTTTAGGAGCAAAGTACTCACATCGTAACCACAAACCGCAGATGCTGAGCCAGAGAAGCCGAAAAACAGCACAGAAACCAGCACAAAAGTAGGCAGCATCGCTTGATTGCTTGCTGTAGCCTCTTCTCTGTCCTGAAATACACGAGGCCTGTGGTTGGAATACTGGGAGGGAACAAATCGGTTCAAGACGACACAATCAAACGCTGACTTTCCCTCAATCTACTTCCAAAACAAAAGATCGCCGTTACAACTCTCGTATAAAGCAGCTCAAACACACGTCAGGCCGTGCTGGGAGTGTGAGAGCGACTGAATGTGGGCGCAAATGAGCGAACGGTCAGTACGAAACCATGCCGGCTCATTACGAAAGCACGCCGGCTCATGCAGCTCTTGCACTGCAAACCGGGCACGAAAAATCAAAGCTTTCCGATAAATCCTAATATGCTTGAAAATCACTGCTTTTTCGGAGGTAATTTAAAGTTGTAGCCAGGCAGGTTAGAAATAGGCGCCAGCAGAAATAGGCCCCGGCTAATCACGCCAGTCGCCCGCTGCCAAAGAGATTCACTCCTCACTCACTAAGGCCCAACCATTCGGAAACCTGCCCGGTCAATATTGTTTGGAAGATTCCGTATTCGAAGCGCGCAGCCTCTGAAAATGCATCTGGCTAAGGAAATTTGAAGCGGCTTATGATCATGCAGACATGCAAGCTACTTCGTCCGGAATACAAGCTCGATAGCGGCCCGAAGACGTGCACGCGCTGCCAGCGAAGCACTTAACCCACGAATGGATCGAACATACCGTGCAGTACGAATGGGTAGCGACACAAGCAGCCCAAACACTGCTGAGAGCGCAGCAGATCCAATCACGGGCCTACCCACGACACTCCCACCACCAGCAGAGCAATCGGGCGGCAAACCGGATATAGATCCCGTGACGCTAGTGTTTGGATACACAGTTCCGGTGGGCGGGAACCACTTCCGCCTACTTCCCACCCATGGCGTTGCCTCTCTATTGCTAGCCGGCCTTCTTAGCTCCGATGAGCCTTTAACTTTTTTTTAAGACGCACCTTTATTAAACTTGGACATCAAAAGTCCGCGTGTCTGGATCTCAAGCAAGGTATTTATCTTGCTTATACTTGAATGGTGACACGAAGCTGACAGAACAGGCTCCAGTAGGCCTCACTGCTTGTTCTGAGGTGTTAGGACTCCGTGAGTTGGATACAGGGCACTTCATGAGTCAATGAAATACTGGTCAAGCGCCGACTTTAAATTGATGAATAAGCATATTTGCGCTGTCGGTTAAAATGCTTTTTCTTATCACATGCAATGATGTTCTGAATACTTTTCTTAAAATAAAAGCCAAATCAAACCTTAAGTGCGAATTTTTCCCACTGACTGACTCTTTTTCTCTTGTGGATAACGCCCATGACCCAACTCACAAAACGTATCACACGCTCAATCAAATATTCTCTTTCAAATTCATGTTATCATCCTCTGTTATTACCAAATTCTGCTCAGCTGACTAAAGGCGGATCTCATTCAGCCTACATTGTGTGCCCTCATCCATACCCAAAATCATCTGCGAGTCGCGAAAGATAGAGACATTTGACATCAATGCTTTACATACGAAAATATCTTCTTCACCTCTGCAGCTCAATTTCGATTCTGACGTGTCATCATTGGTAGATTGCTTCAACACGAAGTTAGCTGACACTCTTGACAAGTTTGCACCTCTAACAAGGCCCACTGTGCCCCCTCGTCCAGACGGCCTATGTTTTACTTCAGAATTAAAATTAGCTATGTCTACTAAGTGAAGACTTGAAAAAACCATATATAATATCAGGACTCGCTGTCCATCGATAGGCATGTGAGGGCTACTGTAGATCATACCAATCGATCCAAGCAAAGGCCAAGTCTGGCTCTTATAAAAATATTGTTGAATCATAGATAGACAATGAAAAATGCTGATGTCCACAAGCTACCATCTCCTGAACCGCTCCCAGGTTAGTTCTTACCAAGTAATCCACGTGGCGATCTTGCTTATCGCTCTCTAGCTTATGTGTCAGCACGATGGACAAGATCAGAGAGTCCCTCCCAAAAGTAGCAGCATCTCTTCTGGACTCCTGTCCCTTAACAGCGCCTCAGGACTTCTCGCCCTCAAAGATTTGCAGCACTTCAATGACTACATTACAGGGGGCTGCGAGTGACCTGATTTTGACATTCTTCTCCCTCTCAAAGAAGACTACTTGACAGATAGACCATCCTCTCACTATCCTACTTATACGATGCATAGATCTGCTACTGACGTGAATAACTAATATATGAAATATCCCTAGCCTCTCTTCTCGTCCCTGAATCTTTAAAATAGGTTGTAGTTAGGCCACTAATTAAGAAAGCAAAACTAGACCAAGTGAACTTAAGCAACTTTCGCTCAGTCTCCCTACTGCTGGGCCTATGAAAGACACTGAAACGACTTGTGACAGACCAACTAAACTCTTACATTGAAACTTCAAACCTAGAAAGTAAGTTCCAGTCATGTTTTAGAAATAATCACACGACAAAATCTGCATTGCTTCGGGTATACTGATCTTTTCAGGGATGTAGACTTATGCAAAGTCTCTCTGCTTGTTTTGCTCGATCCATCGACAGCACGTGATATTATAAGCCCATCTCGAGTGTCAGTCATATTGCTGGAGCATCACTGGCGGATACCTGCAACGGTTGAAAATCACATCTTAGTGAATGTAAGGGGGCAAAGATCACCCGAGGAACCACTAAAGTATGGGGTACCTCAAGGCTCTGCGTTTTATCTGCTTCTTTTCACAATACATGCTCACCTCTTGCAGATTTAATCACCAAGCACAATCTAGACTGTAACTTCTACTCGGATAATACTGGCTATGTCCATGCTTTGATCTCTTCTAGCCTTCCAGAATGGCAAACTCTCTCAAATCTCTTGCTACATATTTTACTGACAATCGCATATGGATGGCTTTACCAACTCAAATCGTTAAGCTATACCTTATACAAACCTCAGATCCTTGGGAAACCGAGCCTTTAACTCCCATGATCATAAAGCCTGAAACTCACTTCCGACAGACGTCACGACATCCCCCTGACTTGTAGATACTTAAGAAGAAGCTACAATTCACCTGCTTATCATATTTAGTATTTAGTGGGTCTTTGTGATTAGCCCTTGGTGTTTTTGTGCGTACTGACACTGTGCATACTGCCGCTAGCCATATGTTTACATGCTGATACTTTGCATATCATCTCTAACCATTATATGCTTGTCGACATTGCCCATGTCACCACTAACCATTTGACCATACTTTCTTTACAGCATATGTAAATATGCCTAGAAAGAAATTAATTTTTCTGAGGGAGCTATACAAATTTACTATTATTAAAATAAATTTTTAGTGGTAAAAATATTAAGAACCTTTTATAAATTAATGCCACTGCCTTGTCTTGGCTTTTAGCTGGCGATGTTGTCAGTCATTATCCGAGCTATTACGTCGCGCACCATTATCCTTTTGGCCAATTGGAGAGGGATCCACCTAGCTTTATACTAAAATAGTGTCGCAGAAGAAGGCCGCAATGCACATCAGTTCCTCTTCTGCATATATTTCTCTGTGATATACGATTTCTGTTCAAAATTTTTGCCCAGCATGGGATTTTTATCCTTAAACATTTTTTGGCTGTCTTGCCATATACATAATGATTTCTATTAGCTTATCTTATAATTGTTTCTATTATCTTATAACTATTTTTACTAGCTTATTCTAGTGCTGCTATGAGCTTCCCGCTAGGTTTTTAGAGTTACAGTGACTCAAATTCCATTCACTAAAATATCTTATTTTTCTTAACTGGAATTTTCTGTCATGTTTTAGACGATTACTTGTGCAAACGGTTGGCAAACCACTCTAGGTTTGCAGATTGATTGGCTCCGCCTTCCGCTCAGGAGCTGATAAATAGCTTCAGGTTCAGCTCGTATCTGAGTAAGAGATTCAATTGACTTCAATTACATTTGATTATCTTTAAGTGATATATTTAAATTAACTCGGATTTGGAACTAAATTTGATAAATCTTCAAGAAATAACATAAAATGAACTAGATATGTGCAACAACAGACCGTCAATACATTCGTCTAACGCTGACTTAATCGTTGCACTAGCATTTTTTCCTTAACGCCGGAGTAAGTTGAGAAATTATTCGACTGGTGAAATCTATTGATCAATAAAGTAAATCAATTATATTATGAAATTATAGAAACCAATTGATTCAAGAAAGTTCTGTACAAAAGATTATTAATTTAATTTCAGCTTTAACGGCGAATAAATTGCATACCTGGCATGAATAATAACATGTTATTATACTAAATAAAGCAAATTAAGAGCAATCAATCTTCTACGCACTTTACGTATGCTGAAAAAGAAGCAAATAAACTGATCTGTGATAATAAATAGTGCGATTTCAGCACGAACAGTCACGTAAAGCACAATTCGAGCAGCACAACAAATTTTATGAGGCGCAAGCGCGTTTATAACTTCGTTTTTAAATTTTGAAAAGTCATAGGGCATTCTGATATCCATCGACAGCGAATCTCAGACTTCATGAACGTAGGAGCCGAAAGCGCAATCTTAATAGGACTTGAGGTTGCGAGGGCGCACAGCTAGACGATCCAGAGGAGGAGGAGTTGGCGGTGCGAGGTGAAACCTGTTTAATAAGAACGATGCAACCAACTGGCTAGTTACGGTAAAACCGATTGTTACTCAAAAATTGGCAAGTCTAACTCTCAAAATGCGCTCGGCTAGCATATCTCACGTAGAAGCTATCTGGACGTCCGGCTTAAAAACAGCCTCTCACTAGATGAACACATCAGCCCCGCAGCGAAATCGGCCAACTCAATTTTAGGTTCCTTCATTCAATAAATCCGGCTTGTATGCCAAAAAATAATTCACTGTCAAGCTTCTCATAGTACTAACCGCTCTACTGACTAAAATTAAATAGGTGTGTCACTAATCAACCTCAAAGTTTTTGGAGACCATGCCTTGACCTCTTATGCTCCAAAAGCTATAACTTAAAGCTCAATAACGGCTTACTTCACAACATCTCCTACCTTTGACTTACAAAAAATAGTAAAAAGACTACCTAGTTCTCACAGCACTGCTCTATCGCCGAGAATTTCTTCAGTGTGCTTTTGCATGCTGATATTGTGCTTTTTAATAGTAAACAATTGAGACGTTTCTCTTCCAGCATACATAAAGTGCCTACAAGGAAATTAAGTTTGTATAGGAAGCTACACATATTTTGCTCAAGATTACCAAGAATTTCAGACAGGTGAGATGGAATTAAAAAGGATGGAACCTAAAAGTCAGTGACTTTAGCTTGGAGTAAATGTGCTGCCTGATTGGGAGGCTTGTAGGAAAAAAGGGCTTGTTTAGATAAGGATACCACGTCCAAGTTGGTCCATGCATTCGTGACATCCCGTCTCGACTTCTGCAACTCACTGCTTACTGGCCTACCAGCATGTGCGATCAGGCGATTGCAGCTGGTGCAAAACTCTGCAGCTAGGCTTGTCTGTCGTGAGCGTCGCAGTTGCCACGTTACACCACTTCTTGCCGACCTGCACTGGCTATCAATCAAGCGACAGGTCGACTTCAAGGTTTTATCGCTCACTTTTAGGTCACTTCATTCTTTGGCTCCAGCCTATCTCTCAGATCTACTGCCCGACCAGGCCAAGCATCGTACCACCCGCTTTTCGGAATCCAACAGTCTACCAATTCCTCGTACAAACCTCAAATCCTTCGGAGACCGTGCATTTAGTTCGTATGCTCCCAAAGCCTGGAACTCCATCCCGACCTGCGTCAGATCATCCCCTGACCTGACCACATTTAAAAAGAACTTAGAAAACACACCTATTTAGGACAGCATTTAGTGGGTCCCTGTGATTCATCCTTGATGTGCTTATGCGTGCTGACACAGTGCATGCTGCCATTAAGCACATTTGAATGCTGACCCTGTGCATGTCACCCCTAACCATGTTATTCATTTTGTTTGTTTATCAAGTATGATATTACTCACCATTCAATTGCATTTTCCTTTGCAGTAAATTTAAAGCGCCTACAGAGAGATTGAGTTCTCTGAGGGCGCTTTATCAAGTGCATTACTATTATTATTATTATTATTGTTTAAAAAGTGGTGCTGGGTTAAAGCACTTGCGACGTTCACGTTAGACAAGCCAGTCGCAGAGTTCTCAGCCTGTACGCATCGTATTGCATATATATAAATGCCATTAAGGAGCAAGCTCTACAAACATGGCAAATGTATCAAAAATCCATGGGCTACTTTAGAGATGTTAATCGTATCCAAGGAAGTCCAAACTGTGCACCGTTCTGAAAGAGATTCTGCAGGCTTGATTTTCGAGGCTGATTTGGTCACGTGGGAAACTTGGAGCGATAAAAGCAATGGTACTGCTGTATGTCATCAGTATAGAAGTGAAAGCCTGGATTGTGCTTGGCGATCAAATCGGCAAGAGGGAAAGTATAAACTGTAAAAAAATGCGGACCAAGAACAGAGCCCTGAGGTACCGTCTACTTAATCGGTTCCTCGGATAACCTTTACCCGTTAAGATCATCTAAGCACTCTGGATTCTCCCGGTGAGATAGGACCTAGACCATGGCTGTGCAGTGCCAACCATGCTGAGATGATGAGATGAGAAGCCGTTCAAGTAGAAATTTCAACTAAACAAGTCTCTAGGGAGCTGAAGGAGGTTGAAGCATTGGAAAGCAAGGAGAGATTATGTCACAGTTGCATCTACATAAAAGGGAGAGCTTCGATTGTGCTTTGCTATATCCTTGGCATGTAGGCTCTATTGAGACATTGAAAAAATATACCGTGTCGGCGAACGGAGCCATTTGCAGAGCGTTATCAAAAAACAGACATTGGTACGCCTGACCAGTCGTTTAAAAAACCCTTACGGGATTATAGTGTTCAATTTTTCACATCTCAAAGAGACCTCATAAAACCCTTCACCGTAATTGCCCGGCTAATTTTGATGATTATAGTGATGATTCTTGATGTTTCTAGTAACTCTCTACTGCTGATGCCCTTCCTGGTGGTATGTCTGCATTCATTCCCCTAGGTAACGGTTCCAACATCGCTTAGATAGAGGAAGAATAACTAGACTTCAAGTGTTTCGTAGCCCATTACCTTCATAAACTTGTTAATTTAGCAGCTCCAGTGTAAGGTGACATTTTAACATGAGCCTTTGGCTTGAGGTAGCAATTTTAGGCTGTCATATTATGCACGGTATCACCTTCGTTACGCTGAAACAGTACGTATCGATTAACGAGTAATGACTCTAAACTAGCGACGAACTACGTACAATCATGGGATACAATAATTCGATATTCGAAGCACAAGGTTTAAAATAAAATCTCACTCAAATTCAAAACAGTTTTAAATTTCAAGTATCGTTTAATTTTTAATTTAGAATATAGCCAAGATCAGTATTAATTTGCTTGAACCTAATATTTATTTAATTGTACAATTCCTGGGTGGCAAATATTTCGGAAATTATTTTGACCCATTAGTAGCAATTACCCCTGTTCTTCTTTACAAAGACCTTCCGATGTTTGTGCTTTCATTCATGAATCAATGCTGAGTGCACTTTTCTCAGTCCAAAACTGGCTTTGGAAGGCTTGACACAAACTTGCTCAAGTAATTATTCTCGTAATTCCTTTATCACCAGGGCAAATTCTCAGTTAATTGGAAACACAATGTCTTCGCATAAAAATGACATTGCATGCCGTTTGATGGAAATAATAATTCTCCAAGACAGACGTCACGTCCTAAAGCTTCTCGTCAAGTACTGAACCTAAAGGAAAGTTGCATGTTATCGTACTGAATGGCTAATCTTTGTGCATTCTATGGGAGCGCAGTTGCATGTGCCCTAACAGTTGTTGATTAAGAGATTTTTTCAAAAGATGGACGGAATTCCCTTGCACTATATTGCCCCAGTGCAGTGATTCCCAGATTTAGATAGCAGTTTTTCGGTGGCGCTATATACTGGTGCTATATAATGTGCTGAGAATCTGAAGCTTTTGCTTCGTCTTTACCGTTCGCTTTCTCTGGCGATAGGGAATACAGGCAAGAAAGCGGTACCTCATAGAGGTTAGGAAAAATCTCGACCCCCTAAGCTACTGTCTCAACTAATTAAAGCCAGTTACTAGCCTGGTTCCAAGGCATTCCCATACAGAACTGTCTTTGTCTTTCTTCTCTTGGGCATCAGAAGATGTCAAATACAGGTACGCCAACTACTTATTCCCGTGTGCGCAGAAGCCACCCAAATTCGTAAAAAGTATCTTTCCATGATGCGAGGTACTCATTGATCATTGCAGTCAGATGCAAATGATTTAATTAATCGGCTTGTAAGACTAACAAAAACATTTCCTAAGAAAGTGACTTATTAATGCATAGATGCCTAGTAATAGCAAAAAAGCTGTCTTATTCTCCCTACAGTTTGTGGCCTACCTGCATACTTGAGTAAAACGTAAGTAAAGTCCTGCTGATTAACAGCCTTATTTATATAGAGTGATGAAATGAAAGAAACTGCAATGATCCATGAGGAGATATGGAGTGAGGAATGTAGTTGCATTAAACAGACACATGTAAAAATGTATACCTATTCAGTATGCACAAGGTACGTAGCTAAATGTAAGGGGAGGGGCTGATCTACCGACTCTGGTGAATTCCTCGATCGACCTTCTTAATTGCACTGAAGATGTAACGCACGATACGGCCAGATTTTTGGCTTAGCCCAGGCTAAGCCATTAAGTTTACAAAACAAGTTAATAAACATTAATAGTCATATTATATGACAATAAACCAACTTACTAGTCATAGGCAAGCCAAACGTGATTATGTTATATGAAAACTTAACGCTCAAAATTGGCTCTGCTAGCATATGTCATGTTGAATTCGCACGAAATCTAGATGTCCTTTTCCAAAGCGATTGCTAATTAGGCGACCAAATCAGCTCATGGTCAAGTCTGCCTACTTTCAGCTACATAAGATTGCTAAAATTTTGGCTTTATTAGAGAGGGATACTACATCTTACTTGATCCAGGCATTTGTGATATCCCATCTCGAGTTCTGTTGCTCACTGCTTGCTGGTCTTCCGGCATGTGCAATCAGGCACTTACAGTTGGTGCAAAACTCTGCAGCTAGGCTCATCAGCCGTGAGGGCCGCAGTTACTTCATCACATCACTTCTCGCCGACCGGCACTGGCTCCAGTCAACGACTTCAAGGTTCTGTCACTCGCTTTGTCACCCCTTCATTCTTTGGCTCCAGCCTACCGTTCAGATTTATTTCCCACCGGGCTAAGTCTCGTATCACCCGAGTTTCTCAATTGAATCATTTAGCTACACTTCGTAGGAACCTCAAATCTTTTGGAGACCGTGCCTTTAGTTTGTATGCTCTCAAAGCCTAGAATTTACTCCCGTCTGACGTGATTGCATCCACTGACTTGAAGATATTTAAAAAGAAGCTGAAAGCGCATCTTTTATCACAGCATTTAGTAGGTCCAAGTGATTGGTCATTTGTGTGTTTATGCGGGCTGCCACTGTTCATGCTGCCACTAATCGAATTTGCAAGTTGACCCTGGGCATGTCACCACTAAACAGGGTATGTTTGTTGACATTGAGCATGTTACCACAAATCATTTTATCAGGCTTTCTTTTCAGCATATGTTAAGTGCCTAGAAAGTTGAAGTTCTCTGAGGGTGCCATGCAAATGTAATAAAACTGTTATTACCGTATTTTTACGAGTATACGTCGTACCCAAGTATAAGCTGTACCTTAAACTTATGGATAACATTTAAAAAAATGTATTGAATAATTATGTTACTAAATATATAGTTCATTTTGAATTAATGTCAGCTTGCTTTCATCATTACAGCAAGAAACTCGTCATCAGTATCACTGCTAACATCTCCATAGTTTTCTGCAACATTGCCAGTGTCTGAATCGTCACTTATCTCATGGATTGCATCATCTTCAGCTCCATCCAGCGTATTTGAAATTTCTTTCTTGTTGAACGACTTCACAATGACTTCTATTTACATGCTCTTCCAAGCGTGTGAAACCTATTCACAAACAAGTTTCATACTGGCTCTTCTAATTCTTGCTTCTGGTGTCAAATATTGACTTGCAGTGCATAAGTCGCAGGTTAATTTTTCAAAAAATTGAAAAAAGTGCGAATAAGTTCGTAAAAATATGGTATTATATCACCAACAATTCTCTGGATCAAATGCCAACAATTTAGTACAACTTGCAACCCAATTTTACATCATTAACCTTCCCGACTTCGAGTCGGTCCTTATGAGACCATAGCATCATAACTTTCCTATGGAAATAGATTGAGACTCAGCGCTGGAGATCGTTGGGAGGCTACCGATCTTGCAGTCATGCTGACAGAGTACGGTCGAGCCGAGTCCTGCCATGACCTACTGTACAAGTTATGTGACTTATTCTGAGACTGGGTGTGTCAACCACGACGGCGGAACGTGTTTTCAGCGCATTAAAACTTGGCAAGACAAGCTTCTGAACATCGACGTGTGTAGACTACCTCAACGACGCCATTTTGTTTTATGATGCTGAGCAAGAAAGGTCATGACAGTGACGAATGAGAAAATCACCATATATTTTAAATGTACGCGCAGTCGGCAGGACTTAGCCATAGTTGAAAATCCTGGCTTCGTCTCCAGACTAATTAGTTTCTGTCATTTAGTCATCAAAGACCTCATCTGGTGTCTGTCTGTGACTGATTACACTCCTGGTCTATAAACCATTTTAACGAATCGGTCTATGCACGTATGCAGCTCCTTGAATAGATGGACGGCGAGTCAAACAATTGAACCTATCAGACCAGTAAACTCCGCAACTGGGTCAGAATGTCTTTCTTGATCCTTTCTTTAAGCTGTCGCTACCTGGCTACGATATTTGCAAGATTCTTGGCTGTACCGTAGGCTTGGCATTTTTGTAAGCTTGCTGGAGTACTTATCGATCAGATTGTACGCTTGTCCAAGGTCGTCGACTAATAAATGTTTTCTGGAGCGATTCGACGGTGGTGAGAGCATTAACAGAGATGCCCGACCAATAATGTCTTGCTTATGAGGCTAGGCAGACCTAGGAGTGACACGGCGTCGTTCTCCATATTACCATGCAGTCAGGTTAGTCTGACGATCCCTTGAGGCGACATGCAACAAAGCATGACCGCTAAGGTTTAAGATTGTCGTTCCATCGTAAGTTAAATGCATGTGTGGATTTACATCTGCTCGACAATCATAAGTCGCTAAGGATATTACATTCCACATATCTCCGGTATCAGCTCTCGGGGTACTATCACATCCAAGCACATCGGCTGTGACATCTTACGTCCTAGGGTCGCCGGATGTGCGATTGCATCAGAATTTGCTGTGTTTGGCCATCTCTAATGGCAACTTGAAAATGATTTATTCTACCACAGGCAACGCGGGACTTACCACAGCAGGGCTTTTTTAAACAAAATGCAGCCGCTTCTACGTCCAGACAGAGCTGGTTTGCAAGCACTGCACTAGTAGTCGGCGCTAGTCTCGAGCGACGCACGAAGATTACCAACGAACCTTTGAATCAAGGCTAGCGACTTTTAGGTGAACCACCAATGAACAGCACGTGCCAACCATAGGTGCAACAAAAAACAAAAAACAAACAAGGTAGAAATTAATAGTGGCCACCCTGAGACAGCAAGTGCATATCCAGCATTAAGAAGTGCATTCAACTGAGACGCAGGATTACAAGTCTCCAGAATCAGCCACAACGTGAAACATCTCTCGTGTGTCTCCTACAGCATCGGGGAGCTGCCGACCGGCACAGAGCCTCGGGTGAGCTCCCTCCTGGCTCAGCGCCTAGAGCACAACTCCTGTCCGACTCAAAGGGTTGAGCACAACTCCTGTCTGAATCAAAGGCCAGAGCACAACTCTTGTCTGACTCAAAGGCTAGAGCACAGCTAGCTTATTCTTACGTGACTTCGGCTGCTAGGCCAAATAGCCAAATAATAATAATAATAATGGATTATCATGCAAACTGCTCCTGGCCGTTATAATTTAGGAGCCGCGATTGGTATGTCGGGGCCATAATCTGGCTGATGTAGAATAACTAAGTTTCACTCTTCTTCAGGCGTTGTCGAGTGCCACACTGGATGCAACTGGATGGCTCGGAAGCCTTGGCTGTGTTATTCTTACGTTTTTTTACGTTTGCGTTTCTTACGTTTATTCTAACGCTTGGGGCGTGTGCTTCACTTGTGGGCAGATTCGGCGGCTTGACGTGTTGTAGAATTTCCCGTATCGTTGAGATACATAGCTGTCGCCTTCTTGAACCGGATGGTATGAACCTTTCTCACTACTCCCCTATGCTTCACTGATCGCCGGTTAGGTTTTCTGACCGTTGCCAGTGTATTCCTCATATCAAAGCTATTGCAAGCATGGAACGCGGAAGCTGATTCAGGTTAAGATCCGTTTAAAGCGCGTCTGTCTGCCCTATTTTTACCACGGTGCGTAAGATCATACGTACTGATGGACATATAATTGCTTGCCGCTCTTCAATTGGCTCCTGCTTCAGCCATCGCGTACTCCTTCGCTCCGGCATCTGAGCCAGCTGCCATTATAGCTTCGCCTGCCCTTAGCGACCATACTATTCGGTACGACTATGTGCATGCCTACTATCGTCTCTCTATTGTTGTTCGAGTGCATTACTGGATGCCGCTGCCTCAGCTCGGGCTCTTCTCCAATTGCCTATCGCCTGCACGAAGCGCGAACGCAGCATGAGAGGTTAAGAGATTGAGAGTCTATAGCGGTCGCGACGAAGCTACCACGAGCGGCTCAGTGATGCTCGCGCCTCGGTGCAACGGTGCGTCGGATCTAACGATGGTCACGGATCTAACGACCGTCGACTCTCGCACGACGACTGTTGTCGATCTCGCCAAGCCAGCTAAGCCAAGGTTGGGTTTACCTTTTATAAAATAAAAAAATCGAGCAACAGAATCTCGGATGCACAATCCAACAAATGTCGCCATCGACTGTCGACCGTCTGCTTAACCGTGTCCGCATCAGCACCTAACCCGCATCCTTGTGACGATCTAGAAAATCAATTCACTAGCTTTTATGTCAGTGAAACGGATAAAAACAGAGAGAGTTCAGCAACCAGGTATCAATCCCACAAACGGACAGTTCGCTCTCCGCTCCTTGCATCACCTCAATATTCACAATCAAACCTTCCTCTAATAACCTCTAGTGACCTCTAATGACCTCAAGTGATCTTATCTTGAAACGTTCATCTCAGAGTCTAAGAAGAGTACTTGCCCTGTAGACCTATTACCCTGCATCACTCCAAGTGAGATGCATAATCTACTGCTGCCCAGCATTAAAACTAATTGGTGCCCGGTCTCTCTATTTCCGCTCCTATCAAAGACTCTGGCACGATTAGTGGCAAGCCAGCTAAACTATTCGATCAAAACTTGGAATCTAGCCAGCAAACTCCATTCGAGTTTTAAAGCTAGACGCTCTACAGAGCCAATACTGTTGCAAGTAGATAGTGACTTTCTAAATAGTGGCGACTTAGGAAGAGTCTCTATGCTGGTTATACTAGGTCTTTCAAGTCAGTCTAGTGCAATCAATCACAAAGTCCTTCTTGAGCTTCTTTTATCTTTTTTGGCAATATTGGCATTACAGCGTAAAGGTTTAGGTCATATTAAATGTGAGAAATTTGGCACAGCAATTGCCTTAGTCCACGTTCAGCGGGAATTTCAGAGCACTGCAATCAACAGGCCATATTCATTCGGGATGCATTAAAGTATAAGCTGCCCCGAAATCTGTCCCAATTTCACTCAGTTTCACAATTTATGCCTGATCTCTTTTACAAATATCATGACCAAAACAACGTATACTTTCAAATTGCAGAGATTACACGCAGCTTGATCTGTGCTGCGATCCCTCTCTGCATACAAGCGTGTCGAATTGAGCTCCGCTGCAGCTTTTTGCGTTGACGTCTGCGTTTAATGACAACAAACTGTCCCAAAATTAAGAATGATAAAGCCAATTTAATAGTTTTGAATAAACCTATTGTCATTCATAAATGGAAAAAACTAACCCGTAAAATAAGCTCGGACAGCATACATAGCGTTTTGCATCTGTACATAACCTGGATGTTCAGTTCCAAAGGTGACCTTTCACTGTAAGACCACATTATCTCCGTAGTCCAGCCGGAGTACTCTGACCTACTTACAGTTGCAGTAATTTTGGGGAGATCAAATAAGGATAGAAAAGCGATACTGGTTCATGTATTCGTTAAGCTCTGTCGAGGCTTCTGTATCTCACAACACAGATCTTTCGGCCACTGCAATAAGAAGATTACGGATAGTGCAAAATTCTCTAGCTAGGCTTCTCTGTCGTGAGTGCCGCACTGTCGTATTGGCTTTCAGTGATTGACATCCCATTGTTGGTCTCTTCATACTTGGTTCAAAATGAGTCCATTCATAAGCTTACTATAGCCTGCCTATCCGAAATACCTTTTAATCAAATTTTAGATCGTACCACATGCTCTTTTGACTCTAGTGGAATAACTTCACTCAAAGCTAACCTCCATTCCCTTGGAGGAAATTCCATCCGGTCTTATGCTTCAATAGCCTGAATCTCACTTCTTACTGACGTTACGACTTTCCTCGATTGACAGCGTTGATAAGAAAGCTAAAAGTCTATATCTTTGTGGAAGAGATAGAAATAATCCTTTTTCTGCCAACTTTACAAAAAGAAGCCTTTCGTAAGTCTCGTTACGGCAGGCGGTGAACTTGTTTATAGATTTCTGAAGCACAGTATTCAGGTAATCTTTTGCGTGAGTTTCGCCAGCAGCACGTTAGACGCGGTGCACAAGGCACTCAGATGTAAAGGCTGGATCTCGATCTAGTTTCATAATTATCTTTTGCACATAAACCTAAAGGGAAGAAAATCTATATGTCCAGGCACTTTCCAATTTACTGCTGCAAGAGAAGAAGCAACCAAGATTTAATGACCGCAACTTATCGTTGCTAGACAAGAATGCAAAAGCCCACAAGAAGACAGACAGACAGGCACGGACAGGGACGGATAATTATTAGGACCCCGATGCTGGTCGGTAGCATGCACTGAGTTGAGCACATGTAGGCACCATCATAGAATAAGGACAAGTTCACTTCAGAGAGCGTGGGAAACCTGAGCTTCACACATCCGCGCTTAGCTGAGACTTAAGTGACGTATAGACCAATGCAGGTGGCGACAGGATCTGGAAGTACGTTCCAGACTATTGGTGCATACAAGCTGAAGGGTGATCATTAAGCGCATTTAATTAAGTGCAAAAACAGTAAGACGGCAGGAGACCAGGTAGCCGCTGCTTAAACAGCGCACGCACTAGAATAGCATGAAAGCCGGATAGCCAGGCTGGTGCAAGTTAGTGAAGTGACTTGTAGGCAACAGAGGGAGACAGACAGACAGACAGGCAGCACTGGGAGACAGACATGCAGACAGAGCCAGACACAGAGACACAGAAACAGAGACAGAAAGACAGAGAGACAGAGAATCTTGAATTGGATTCAACACGTGATCAGGGAACCAATGAAGCTCAGACAAGAAGCGGTACGATGTGGTATACACTTTCGCCGGCAGAACATACGAACTGCTGAGTTGCAGATGAATAATGACGAAGCCGCAAGTACTAAATAAAGAGCTGTGCAGCAATCTATAAAACATACGAGCTGATTTATCAGCCTCTTTTGTATAGCGACAGAAGAACCTTTACGGCTATCACCACCGCTTGCAGCGGCAATAAAGAATCTCCCACCGCAGGATCGAACCCACGACCTCGGGACGGAGGTCGTGAAAAGCAACCGCCTTACTGGGCCATCACGGCTCACCGTCTAGACGCTATGACATAAACGTGTGAACCAGCTTAGCCTCTGCACTTTTTCCGCTTCCAAACTGAAAGTGAGTCGACTTCACTGCAGAGGCAATTTGCTCATCGGAAGATGAGTAGCTTTGGAGGAGACTACAGTGCAGAAGTCATGGAACATGCTTAATTCCTTTTAATGATCCATCTTCGGTGGTATAATATTGTTTATATGCGCGCTAGTGCAACGGTGATTGACTTGAAAATTCTCATTTTTGTAAGTAACTCATCGGGCGGCCCGGATCGCCTGCTACAGGACTCAAACCCACGACCTGAGTCGGTGAGAGCGAGCACCTTACCTCATGGGCTAAGACTCATTGTACTCGGTCCAGTAGGATCATCAGAAAAGCACGGGGGGGCGCACGTGTTTACACATTTTATTCATGTAACAACACTACAGGAGCTAGACAAGCAATATTTGCCTTGTCAGCTGGGCGCAAAATCCCGCTCGAAAGTCAGCCAAGACACAACATACGAATGTACCGGCTCGCTGTAGCGACAGACATTCGATAGGATAACAGTAAAGGCGTGCCATCGTACACTGCAGAAGCACAACAACAGTAATGGCCAACGAGGCGAGCTTAGCTAAGCAGGTAGCGCACAGCAGTGGCTCGTGGTCAGAGATTCGTGGAGTCGGCGGCTTCGTTGACGTATTTCAAGACTTGGGCTGGGTCGTCGTCAGTCCATAGCTTGGTCTCGGCACTCTCAAAGGAAGGATAAATCTTGCGCTTGACTCGCGAGACTTTCTTCTTTGTTTTATCCGCCGGTGCGACTTCCGAGCTTTCTATATCGATTGCTGCTTCGTTTGGAATGCTAGAATCAAAATCGGAGAAGCCGCATTCGAAAGTACGCCGATATACTTTTGGCCCACAGTTCTGCTCACGCTCAACTTTTTCTGGAGCTTTTCTGCTGCACAGGCAAAAGTAAGCTGAAAACATTCATGACAATCGGTGCACCTTGGAAGTAGCTACGTAGCCAGTCCACTTATAAAGTATGTTTTCGGTTGCCGTCCCTAGGTTGTAGTTAAACGGTGTTTTAAAACGATTAGAGCACGCGCTTCAAGCGGTCGCGTGCATTCTCTAGATAAAGAATATCCTTGTGGCAATTTCTCTGCAACTTGCACGCTTGCTATTTGCAGCACAGATACCCCTAGCAGCTGCATGCGAAAAACGATAACTAAATGTCCCTTTGTAATAGTATGACCAAGCGGTGATAATGCGACACTCTACATTTGATTGATGAAACTGTAAATACGCTGCAGCGTCACGAACTCGCAATAGCTTTTAACATTGAACGCGTAGCATCCTCTGTCTGACACTTAATTCATGCGAACATGCCGTTCGGATACTTGGCTAGTGCTGATAGCTTGTACTATCTCTAATAGATAACTTCAAACTGCAACAGATAACTAGCTGCGAACACATCGGCGCGACGTACATGGCAATTGCAGCAGTATCAGCTCATGACGATGTGTGCGACAAGAACCTCTGTCTTAGAGCGAAGAAGTTGACAATTACCGCTGCCGCCTTAGGCTGATTGGGAAACGTGTGCGTTGAACCCTCGTTTCACCTCGTACGGAAGATTCAAGTGCAGCCGCACGGGCAAACGTCCGGAGCAACATAAAAAGACGCAGCAGTAAAAATTAAGCGGTCGGGCAAATAGACCGCTGGGAGCTCGGCTTCGCCGAGCAGTTAGTATCTTCTTAATAATCATGACGAAAACATTAACGCAGCCTACAAAATTCAACAGTAACCCGCTCGCAAAGTCTTTCTATCCGACGTAGATGCACGCACGTGTTCTCGGTAAATATATTTTACACTAAGCTCCCTCCAGCATTCGCCATCACTGTTGTCACTTCCGTCCGATCCTCCGTCCGA
>WPIO01000010.1:3622500-3760000 GCA_009760855.2 Cristatella mucedo | reverse complement strand
AAAAACACTTTTCATTCGATAATCCTATTCGCTCAAACCTCAAGCCTACGAGCCTCCTGGATCCTGGAATTGCGGTTGCCATTCTGGCGGGCGCATTGGGGCTCTTTCGTGGATGAGACTTGAGATCCAGTAGATCTACAGCAGCTCCTTTCGTGGAGGAGACTAGAGATCCAGTAGATCTACCACTAGATCCAATAGATCTACCGATAGATCCAGTAGAGCCAATAGATCCAATAGATCTACCGATAGATCCAGTAGAGCCAATAGATCCAATAGATCTACCGCAGCTCCTTTCACTTCGATACGATGCGACGTCTCACGCACCAGCAACTCGGGAACGACGTGGCCGAGTACTAGCGTTCTTTGGCCACTTGCTACGGTTAGCACCCGCGAGTCATCACTATTTTGACGATATCTACATCTGATATAGGTTCTTAAGTCATCTTGATATAGTATATCTAGATGACTTAAGAAGCTAAACTCTCCGGCAACTCCTTAACAGGCTGGTCACCACAAGAGACCAACTTTAAACTAGGGCTCGCACGTGGTGCCACGCAGATTACCCCTTTGGCCTTCCTCCAGGTCTGTCGATCTCTTCTAGAGACTAAAAAAATAAAGCTTTGCGTCAATGGTGCACCACCCCGAAGACCTTCGCAAGCCTCTCCTTCTTTAGCTTAATTTTTTATATACGTGGAGGTCTTTTCCAGAAAGAATACCCCTATTCTTCGTGCTGAATAAGTGCCAATCACAATGGCTTTTCAGCTCTACTAAAAATCCTGCTCCGAACCCATGTTTGGAAAATTCTTGATATTCGAACCCGAGAGGGCGCGAACCGGAAGCCTCTTTTTAGACGTTCTCTAGAAAAGAGCGAAGACCAGAAGCCTTGTTTTAGATGCACACTGGAAAACAGACTGATATCGCCCCCCCCCCCCATTCGTACGGGCTGAAACTGCACGCTCCGGAGGCAGCCTGTCCGGCAGGCGTAGGCAAACCCATCTACAAAGACATTGAGGCGGCCCACTACTGGAGAATCAGCCTGACGCAGCAGCTCACCATCGGCGCTCCACCCAGACCGCATGAGGGCTCTTTAGTCCAACCGCAGCGCTATAAACTTGTTATTTCCCACTTTGGGCGAGTCTGAAGCCACGCGTCTGAAAGAGCCGAGCACGGAGCCTAAGAAGAGATTCGCTGCCCAAATTTGGAGAGTGCGAATTTTCGCACGTGCCGCTGGCGCGCCGCTGAGCAGGCCTCTTCAAACATGTCCGGAAAGAATTTATCACCTGTGCCACCATAAAAATATGATTGCCCTCTTAAATTACTGACCATTGCCTCTCTGGAAACTGACCTGGACGCTTGCGCCGAATACCTGCCGAGCTAGCACTCGGGTTGGGTCTGTCTACAGGAAAGTGGTAGAATCTCGCTGACTCTATACCCCCGAAGCTGAGAGCCAAAGCAGCGCCGCCCGGCAAGCCTCTAAGGCTGCTCTCCAAGCCCGGTAGCCACCTAGAAAGGACTTTACTCGGGGGTCCAAACAGTAGTGCCGCCCCTTGCGCTCCACCTACGAGGGCTTTAGCTCCGCAAGCGGCACGCTCTCGCCTGTCCAGAGAGTGAAAATGGGTCCATCACTTTCTATCACTGGTTGCAGTTCATTGCAGGTGTATGCATACCTCAACGTAAGCCGCGTTGTGCTGTTTCGTGTTTACATATTGTAGTTGCTGGCGTGTGTATTATCGAGAAAAAGATTTTAAACTAGTATATTGCATCAGCCGGCGGTGCCCTGTCCTGCCGGGGTCGAGTGTGCTACCCGGGCCTCCCGGTTCAGGAACAGGGACCACACGGCCTCCGAGCCGGCGATCGCGTCGGAAACACAGTGCCGCCTTAAAGCCGTCCTCACCAAGCGTGGGATGCCGAGTTCAGCCAGGCAAGCTTCATTGTTTGGCCACCAGCTGCCGAGAGCCTTTGCCCGACCACGAAGGGCCTCACCTCTGCCGACCGGTAGCCAGCGGTCAGGAAAGACCGGGCAATGGCTGCATATTTATCGGTCTTGTTCCGGGCCTATACATGTGTGTGTGTGTGTGTGTGTGTGCGTGTTTGTGTGTGTGTGTGTGTGTGTGTGTGCATGTGTGTTTGTGTGTGTGTGTGTGTGTGTGTGTGTGTGTGCACATATATATACATATGTATCTAGGTCAACCTCGCGTGCATGCGAGCCCTCTACGTGAGCAGTGATGGCTTACTCAGCAAGGTGGTTGCCTTTCACGACCTCGTCCCGAGGTCGTGGGTTCGAATCCTGTGTGTGGCGATCCTTCATCCTGGCGCTGCTGCAAGCGGTGGTGGTAGCCGTAAAGGCTCTTCTGTCGCTATACGAAAGAGGTGGCTAAATCAGCTAGTATTTATTTGTACGCGATGCAGTAAGCTACGTCTGTCCGCTGAGTGCTGTCGGGAGCATTCTTGAAGCGCCCACCACCCGATGCCACTGCCAGAAAGGTGGGAAACCGAATGGCTGGCTGAAAATCGCGGCAATTTGGGGACACGGAAAATTCCGACTCAGGAGAACTGGTCGTCGGCCATTCGGCCGCCGGGTTGGCCCACATTTTGGACAGAAGCCTGGCCAGCAACTGCGGCCGACAGGGGCAGCTGGCAGTGCCTCGGGGGGGGGGACGACCGAGCAACAGGCTTCGGGGGGGGGGGGGGAGGGACCTACGCAGGTAAAAAGAATACCTTAGCAACCGCTCGACCAGCCACCGACGCACGCCGCCGAGCATTCGTCTGAGGGACCCCTCGGCTCCAAGCTTATCAACATTTCGCTGCCGTCGCCGTGACAGCAGCGAATCCCCTCTTCTTCTTCGCGAATACCGTCTGTGGGCGTGGTGAGGAGAGAGGAGACCTTTGGAACCGTCCTGTTATGGCGCCTCGCGAGAAGCGCCCAAACTCGGACGCGAAGCCGGGTAAGAGGAGCCGGGTAAGCCGAGCGCGGTCGGTCACATTTAAGTGGCAAATTCGCTCCAGGTGGCTGAAGCAGCCGACGCCCGCCCGCGAACAGCGGCAGCTGCTGCTCCACCGATCCGTCCCACCGACGCCCATCGCCAGGCTTCCGGTAGCCACGTACGTCACCTCCGACGCGACTTTCAATGCCCCACGGTGGATTGTGCTGGGCCCCTCGACGCGACTGCCGAGCCAGTCGCTCATCTTCGCTTGAGCTCCGCTCAGCCGCGCCTCGCCGGTCGAACAGGCGGTAGCTTTACGTTCTGTTCGATCCTCGCGTCTTGCTGAACGATCCTGTGTAGGCTGCGTACAACCAGCGGAATATAGAAAATGCCCATGAACTTGGATCTTCGACGATTCTTCAACCTGCCACATGCTCGCCTCCTCGAACCCTTTAACCGCAAAAACCGTCGGCGGAGCTGCCATGGGCAGCTCGAGCCACCCCTGGAGGTGAACTTCCAGCGACTCATTCGCTGATCGATCCTGCGGGCGATGGCGGGCGCATCCTCTGGCTGCGGTTTGATTCGCGAGCTCGCACAGCTGTCCTTCATCAACTTGTGCTCTCCATGCGGCGGCGAAAGCCCTTGAGCCGGCGAGAAATGCAGCTCGGACGCGAGACGAGCAGGCAAAGTCGCGAAACAGCTGCGGCGACGAATCGGTTGAGAAAATCTTTCCGTCTTCAGCTGGCGTGCGTTCGCGTTGTCACAAACGGCTTTTGTCATCGAGGTCGCTTTCTCGAGTCTCGGGCGCTCGATTCCCAATCTCTCCCCCCCCCGTGCTCGAGGTTTCCAGTTTCGGAATCTACCCGGCGGCGTTGTTTGGCTCGCGAAAACATCGGCGGGCGTAAGCTCGTAACTGCCCTTAAGTGAGCAATTTCCTGTAGCAGCCTGGGCGTAGCTTGCGTTGCCGGGCACAAGGTAAGCATCTTTGAGAGTGAGGGTGGTGTGGGCTTTTAGCTGAAGAAATATAACGTCATCTAGTGTCAAAGTAGGCAGATTGAAGAGTAGCATACGTTTAGCATATTAACAGTGACTTCTGCAGGTAAACCTCGCCACCATCCTGATAAAGTAAAATGAGCGGTCAGCTAGTGCTACAGCATCCTTCATACGGCAGGAGACGAGCCGCGGTGGCTATCACCTCCGCTTTCGTTTGGTGTTAAAGAAAAAGACGTTAGCTTCAGGACGCTACTCCTTCGCAAACTTGGTGACCTGCGTGTCGCGTAGATCAAACGCCGAACCAACCGAACAAGACGAGTGGCGTTGATTCGGCGAGATCGAGCCTGCAAAGTAACCCGCTGCCTCCCCCAGCCCGGACAACTCGAGAAACTCCGGCAGAATTTGAAGAAAGCGCAGTAGGCACGCAGCAGGCAGCTCGTGTAAAGGCGAACCTACGGAAGTCGATTCCGATGCATTCGAGTCTTGGCCCAAGGGCGCCTTGGGCGCGTGAGAGCGGCGTGCCGCCGACCTAGCTAGCTGGAGCCGGCGGCTCTCGACGGCCGTGGCACCAAGGGCAGTGGGGGCCTGGCCCGGACCTGCTGCGGGATCGAGCTAGCGACGCTGATGACGGGATAGCCGACGCGCGAGTCTCGATGCCGCGCTCACGGCACTCGCTGGCATACTCACGAGTCTGCTCTCTCGAGGCCAGCCCCAATGCGAGCAGTCGAGTTGGCAGGCACTCGCAAGTAGGTCAGCTCCGTCGCAGTCGAGGCGACTCGGTCTGCATCGCCGCCGTCGCCGAGCCGGGCCCCTTTTGGCGAGTTATCCTGCCTTTCGGCGAACGAGTCCGTCGATGGCCAGGCGCCGTTGCCCGAAAGCGAGCTCGCCGCCGCCGCAGTCGCGCCGGCTTCCTCGTCTTCGCTTCCGGCGGCCTCAACGCCACCGTTGGCCGGAGTGTTTCGCGTCTGTGCAAGCCTGCCGTCTTGCAGCAGAATCTGCTGGGTCGTTCTGAGACGAAGACCTCGCTCCAAATCCTCGTCGCTGGCCTGCCGCTTCTCCAGCGGCGCGAGCAAGCTGTTGAGAGTGGACAGCGAACTAATCGAAGATGTCGGGCTGTCCAGACCTTGACCGTGAGATGCTAGAAACGCTGTTGAAATCGGCACCAGCGTCACCGTCGCGGGCCACCGACACAGGCTTCGGTCGCACAGCGAGATACAGCATTCGCGATCGCGATGCGTCGACATTCTTAATCGGCCAGATTGTGACGGTGCAAGAGATTATTAGCGGTTGCTGAGTTATTATTATGATTATTATTATCTTTAGAATAGGAATAGACCGTAGTTTTCGGTTTAGATTGATTGCAAGGTCATCTGAGGTGTCTTCGAGCTGGTTTGGTTCAGTGGTTAAGGTGCTAGACCCGACCAAGGTCTGACTGAGGTCTTGGACTCGAGCCCCGAGGCATATGTGAACCGCCTGAATAGAGATTAAGTTCTCTTGGAGAGCTATAAACATGAATTGTATTTTAATTTAGGATTTACACTTCACATAATCACTTGCACTTCATGCCGTGAGTGGGCAGACTCGCTCGGTGAAATATCTCAGCTGTACATCAACGTAGTGGACCTCTATTCGGATATGAGCGTCGTCATGTATTCCTATCGTGCTCTACTGTCGCCGCTACACTGCTTGCAGGTCAGAAGTCAGGCTTCTAGAACTCCTCAGCCGTGCTTTAGGAGCCAGATCCGAAACAACTGTAAACCAGTTACGAACGTTGTGCTTGTGGTAAAGAACTTTAGTTCAGCAGCCACCGAATGTGTTTGCAGCACTCGCGACCGGAAGCAGGATGAGGTTACGAGGAGTGAACTCAAAGCCTAAGCGGCTTTCGGTACGCATTCTTTAGCCAAAAGACTTCATCTCAAGCAACAAGTACAAACTGAGGAGCCTAACTGAGTCAGCAAGACAGTCGACGAAGTGAACTACATGGACGTAGCAGCTCAGGACGCCGCTGGATAGGATCTGCCACGGTCGCAGGAGGAGAATAGATGTCATTTCACAATAACTGAGGGAAGGGATTTCTGCAGCCCCAGACCTGCAGAGAGTAGCTTTTGTCGCCAATGGTATGTAAGCGTACGACGAATTCCGAGCAGCTGGTTTACCATCGAAAGACGAGCAGCTAATTTACCGTCTGTAGAGAACCTCAACGTACGAGAAGGCTGAAGCTGGAGCAGCAGTTCAACTAGGCGTAAAAGAGCCGTGCCATGACGGGCCCTCTGGGTGAGAATCAAGCTCTTTCTCTGCACCCGTCGATCGATCAGAAGCCATCGCAGCTCCTTCAGCAAAGGATCGAGGCGCCTGAAGGCCCGCTCTCGATAGCTAAGCGGCGTCAGGCTCAGGCTCGCCTAGCCTGATGTGAAAGGAAAAACAGGATGAACTCGAGCTTGCAGCTGCCGAAAGAAAGTCCGCTCTACGAAGCTTCTGAAGAAAGCGTGCACTGAGCGTTTGGGCAGAGCCTTCGGCTCTGAAGCGTTCGGTGTGGCCGCTCCGGCAAGCCTCCGAATTTTGAGGCTCGTGAGGCAGCCAGCGACTCCCAGTCTGTGGTCGCTTCGGCGGCCATCTCTCTCAAATGTCGAGCTCGGTATCTGCTCGAGCTCATTCTCAGAGCTTTCTGGTTACTGCCAAACTAGTCTGCTGTCACGCCCTCGATATTTCGCCCGCTGTGTGCCAGAACTCTCTCGAAATCGAAGCGGCGAAACCGAACGAAATTAAGATGTCTCCCCTAACCATGTTTTTCATGTTGTTTGTTTATCAAGCATGATATTACTCACCATGCAATTGCATTTCCCTTGGCAGCAAATATAAAGCGCCTAGAAAGAGATTGAGTTCTCTGGGGGCGCTTTATCAGGTGCATTATTACTATTATTATCATAAGCTCTGACGAACGGAAGCTGAAATCCGGGATAGCGGAAGCACCATCGTCGTTCGGGGTGGACTAGCAATTCTGAGCAGCCACGATTATTTTTCTGTCGCTTCCAGAAGATCTCGACACGGCTTAGGTCGGCTATTTGTTCGCATTCTGAGGCAGCCGCAGGGACGACCAGACCAACCGAGGTGCTCTCGCCACAGAGGTGGCCAGAGCGTCGTTTGCACGGGCGGCGGGGATAGGTGGCGCTCACCGAGGTTCTGGTGTGAGACCCTGAGCGGCGCGAGGCGCCTCCTCTCGACGGCTCGAAGGCTCGGCTGCTGCTGCCCGCCGAGGAATGTCGCAGCACTCGCCTTCGGTACGTCCACGGCGCCGAGCCTGGACCACAGGTCCGACTCAGCTTTGACGGTCTGCAAGTAAACATCGTGGCCCCGTCTGGCACGGCCGGCGCGAGCTGGAGTAGGAGCGCGAAAGCGGTCGGGCGCCGGCAGCCGAGCTCGTGCGAAGAATGCGACATGCGGCAGACAGCAGATGCGAGGGAAACGGACCTCGAGGGCGAGGCGACACCTGGCGTCGGCACCTGGCGCTCCTCACACGCGCCGGCTGCTGTCTCCTGTCTGCCCGCTGAGTCAGCAGTTTTCGCAGGGCAGTTTGGAGAAACGGCCGTTGGCGTTGGGTACGAGAGCCCGCTATGATAGTAGGGCACTGTCGTCAGAGCCCGATGTAGAGCACGTAATTAATCTTCAACTATTGATAATCCTACTGGGAGTTGCAAATCGCCCGAATAGCAACATAGTTCTTTCATGGTGCTATAAAAATGAGCTGTTCTTATTACTGTTATTATTAATACTATTATTAGGTCAGTTTCCATCGGCGGCTTTTGTATAGCGAAGAGCTCTAGCGATCGACTTCATCCACACGTCAAGCCTTTGTGTGCCCCATCAGCCTGCCAACAGCATCAGCGTCTGGCCAATCCGGAATGGCTACTAGACAAGTTGGCGTGACGTAAAATAATGATAATAAAATACTTCACTTGTGCAGCGCCCTAAGGGAACTTAATCTCGATTCAGGCGCTTCACATACGCGATTGGGCTCGAGCCCACGACCTCGGTCATCATATGCATTCACCTTCATCTTGGTTGAGGCGAGCACCTTACCCACTAGGCCAAAGCAACCCGGCCCTATCTCGACAGCGACAACTCCACTCCAGTTTGTCAAATTTCTCTGTCGGCGTTGCAATTAACGAAGAAAATAATGGGATTTCACGAAAAAATGTCAAATTTGGATCCACAATCGGCTTGGACGATGGGCTTTGACTGCGAAGCAGGTACTCTTCGCCTTCTCTAAAATCGGTCCAGCTATAGCAGTCATTTCAATCCGCGTCACGGGCCGAAACTTTTTGAATACTCTCCGAAACCAAGCGAGCTCGCAGATTTGGCGAGTTTGTCTCATTTCTTTTATTTAAGATTCAGTGAAATTTCGGGAAAATAGTGCTGCGTTTTCACGCCAACGTCCTCGCCATTTTTTTGGACTGACAGTGCTAGTGACGCCAGAGATGACGTTTGAAATATGAGCTCGGGCAGGCCTCCAACAGGCATTCGGAAGAACTCGCTAACCGCGTAAGCTCGGGCCGTATGAGTGCATCATCTGAGTCAACTTGCTGAGCGATCCAAGAGATAGGGCGACGCCTTTAACCGCCGTTGGGAATGCGTCGCCGCCATCTTCTGCAGCTCTGCCGGTACGAATGGACGACGCACATCCAGCCATTTACCCCACGACAGCAGCCTCAACGATTTGCATACTGTACCGACGCCGTCAACCACCTGCCGTAGCGTAAACTATTGTCGCGGCAGGGGCTAGCGCACTACCTTAGGTGGTCTTCGAGTTTCTGCACCCAGTGGCACCTGCTGCAAGCGGAGCTCGCAAGTGCTTACAGAAGAAGCCTGCGACGACAGGCAGGCGCGGTGCCTGGCTTCAGCAGGTGTGGCGGCTGAAGCGAGCGCCTCTACCAAGAGCTTCCTTATGGACGAAGCACCTCTGACTGGGCGCCTCTGACGTTGCTCCTATGACGCACTGGTCTGTGTGCGAAGGCAACGGAGCAGCACGGCCTTGAATATTTCCGCAAGGTCAGTCGCGCTAGTGCCTGAATCCTACCACCGACGTCGCCAGCCACCATCAGACGCGGGGAAGCGCCCAACCGGCGAGCTCGTCATCGACGGCTGACCTTTTCACCTGCCGCACCGGCAAAATCAAGAATCGTCTCGAGAGACGACTCAGCGGGCGAACGCTTTTTGGCGTCCCTTATCCCTCAGAAAAATGGCCACCTGCTGTTGCTGCTGCTGCTGGCTTCTCTTTCGTTTTTACATCACTTCAGGAAGACTTTGCTAACGAACCTCGCTCGACGGTGACTCTCTCGCGTTCTGCACGACTACCTAGCCAGGATTGGCTGGTTGGGGGGCAGGACCAGAGACAACCTTGCTACTCGCTCACTGAATACTAGCCGATTAAAAGGCCTCTTTTGTATAGCGACAGAAGAGTATTTACGAGTCACCGCCGCTTGCAGCGGCAATACAGAATCCCCCACCACAAGATTCGAGCCCACGACCCCGGGGCCGAGTTCATGAAAAGCAGCCGCCTTACCTGTGCAAACACGGCTCGCCTATCATTAAGCAGAACACGGTTAGAGAGGATATGCACAGTTTCAGCATGTAAGATATGGTTAGTGGTAGCATGCACAGTGCCAGTGCGCACAAGTACACAAAGGAACAAAATGCAAACACGCAAGGCTTGAAACAAACTTGGAGGTCAGGGGGCAAAGCGTGCAACAAGAATTTGTTCAACCGATTCGACCTTCGCGCGATTGTGCGGTCGTCTTCACAACCCCCTCGGGCCAGTCGTCGATGAAACACATCAATGTGCACTCTCCCGTATCACCGTGTCGCCATGTCGCCGTGTCATATGTCTGAATAGGGCCGGGTCCAGCGCGACGGTGCGATATCTCCTACATTACATTTAGTGATACTGGAAATTTGCCGGAGCGCTTCAGCCCGAGTGCGACCCGCAACCGAAAGCGACGGCAGGGCTTCCTCTTCCGGCCTCATCTCGATCCCGGCGAGACTACTTCCGCCGCGTAGAGCGCAGAGGACATTTCTCGAAAACGCCGAGTAACGCACTCCCTATGGCCGGCAGCTCCTCGCCAGTCGCCCGGGGCGGCAGCTGTTCGCTCTAAATGGCCTCGGCGAGCAAAGGGCGGACCGAGAGAGCCGCCCCGGCCGCCTCAAAGATCGCCGGCAGAAAATTAAGAGCGCAGCTAGGGAAGTGGGTGAAGCGCGTAGCGGCGGGCGGCGCCGCTGGGCGCTTGCAGAGGGGCGAATATTAATAGCCCCGCTCGTTGAGGTGTGAAGCCGCACACCTTCGAGGCCATTAGGCGTGCCACTTGCTCATTAGGCAGCTGTCTGGAGCTAGACACAAAAAGAAAACAGATGGCGGCCAACTGCCCGCCTGGCCCGCCAGCCGGGCTGCAGCCGACGAGCTGACGCCCGCGGTCGGTCGCCAATCGGGCTGACCGCCCAGCCGTTCACCGCTGACGCTCCAGCACACTCACGAGCATAAAACACACGTACCCACGCACGCAAGCACTCACGCGTACACACACACACACACACACCAACTTACACTGTGTTTCCCATTCAGAGGTAGCCTTCTACGTCATAGGTCTTGAAGAGTCTTAGTTGACTACACACCCTCCCCCACCCGCCCTCGGCCAGTCTTCAGCTAGCTTCGGCGCCGCCTAACCCATCTCAGGATCCGGCGACAGCGACATATCACTCACCCCGTCTTCTTTCAGGCTCAGCATGCTGAGATTCACCGACAAGTTGGACTCGTCCTTGTCGTCGTGTCCGCTGGAGAGCGGCCGAGTGCTGCTCACGCTGCCGGTCGAAGCCGACAAGTCGGCCGGCATTGCCCCCAACTGCCGGACAGCGGTGCCGCTGGTAGTGGCGGCAGCCAGCTGCCGCCTGCTGCTGGCGCCGCCAACGGTACCGCTGCGCCTCGCGGCGGCCGAGTCTCTGGCAGCCTCGGCCGCACTCCGAATCTTTTGACTCCATCTCTTTGTCGCGATCTCAATCGTTCTGCGCCTTATCCGGTTCTCCATGGCTGCTCGGCATGCTGGGGTAGAAAAGTGGACGAGCTTCGACCGACCGGACGAGACGGTTGAAGGGAGGAGAAAGACGCGCTCTCTTAATGCGAAAATCTACGGACCCTCGCAAGTGTGGGCTTAAATCCTTCGAAGGTCCGTCGATCCATTTTAGCGTCACGTACCCGTATGTCCGGCGTCGGTGGCGTAGTCGAGAGGGGTCTTGCCGCACGAGTCGACCACCAACGGGTCGGCGTCGAGGTCGAGCAGCAAGCTGGCCGCTTCCGCTCTCCCTAAGCCGCCTGCCCAATGCAGAGGAGTCCTGCAAAAATGCAGCGGAAAATTGTATTGACTGGCTCACACTGGGCGTCGCAGGCGTCGCACTTCGCTGCGACAGCACCAAACAGCGAGTTTCTCAGCTGCACTGCCGCATCAGCTAGGCTTCTGGGAAAGAGCGGCGGCTTCCTTTCGTGAAGGCTGGCGGCGAGCACGCTCGCGCTAGCAACTCGCTTCTTGAAGCGTCGGTCAAAAAAGCGGGAGAAATGAAATAAGGCGTACGCGTGAGCCATCTATTTCCAGGGAGTTCGCTAACATTAAGTAGCCCGTTCTCAGCTGCATTCGCTAACTGTCAACCTCACAAGAAATTGGACAAGAGATTTGGCTCGATAAGACCGAGAGAGGGGCACTGAGAGAGAAAGAGAGAGACAGAGAGAGAGAGAGAGAGAGAGAGAGAGAGAGAGAGAGAGAGAGAGAGAGAGAGAGAGAGAGAGAAATAGAGAGAGAGGGGGAGAGAGGGGGAGAGAGAGAGAGGTGGAGAGAGGGAAAGAGATGAAGGTAGAGAGAGAGAGAGAGAGAGAGAGAGAGAGAGGGGGAGAGTTAGACAGCAAGAGAGACAGACAGAGAGAGAAAGAGAGAGAAAGAGAGTAGACACACACAGAGAGAGAGAGAGAGAGAGAGAGAGAGAGAGAGAGAGAGAGAGAGAGAGAGAGAGAGAGAGAGAGAGAGACAGAGACAGAGACAGAGACAGAGACAGAGACAGAGACAGAGACAGAGACAGAAAGACAGACAGACAGACAGACAGACAGAGAGCGAGAGTGGGTTAGCGTAGGCATTGCCGCGGGCAAATATTCTTCGCTAACTGTGAGTCGGGCGGGCGGGCAGGCGTTCTGTTGGTTGGACGGTCTCCGGCAGCGATTCTCCGGGCAGACAGGGAGAGTGCGAGCGTGGGTAAATAGGCTGGCGGGCGTGCCTCTGAAAGGCCGCGCCGCTTTCCACTTTGGGCACATAGCGCCGTCCGAACTCGTGTGCTAGTCGTCTCTATAGTAGCCACTGCTGGTGGCGGCGGCACTGGTAGCGGCCACAGTGTAGCGGGCTCCCGTCGCCTGCGGCTGAGAGCGAAAAAGGCACACCGCTCCTCTGATATTTCGGAAGTAGGGACCGGCGCACAAGGTGAAACCGTAACGGTGGCTTGCAAAAAAGTTCCGCCGCCATGGGCGCTTTGGCCAGGAGCGTCGCCAGGAGCGCGGCGAAGAACGTTTGCTCAACGCCATCGCAAGCGAACGTCGAGACCGCCGACGCCACGGTCACGGTGGTGGCGGAATAGCTCCGTTTACTTACGCAAGGCAGCGCCTCGTTCTGCTCTTGTTCGCGAATTGAATGCAGCCCGACGAAAGAAAGCGTGCCGCAATAGCGAGCCGCCGGCGCCGAGAGCCGCGCCGGCGGCGGATGCTCGCGAACCGACCGTGCCTGGCCGACGGCGGCGAGCGGAGTACAAAGGAAGTACAAAGCCGGAGTACAAAGGAAGCGCCCTCGGCGCCGCTCTTGGCCTACTACTGCAGCTTGCGTCGCCGTCCAGCTCGCGTGCCGGACGACTTCGAGTGGCTGACGAAGCTTTTCGGCCAGCGCGTGGGCGGTTATTGTGGCACAGCGCTGCAGCTGCGGCTGTGGCTCGCCGGCTCTTCTCGGCAGCTAAGGACGCTGCCAAGTGGCAGCGCTCGGCGATCGCTTCGCGTGCTAGCACGTCGGGCACGCTCCCTGCTCGGATGCATTGCCAGCAACGCGTCCGCCCGCCGACGAAATGGCGGCCTCTCTGTTCGCTGGCTGACGACGGGAGCGCCGTCTCGAATCGACCGCCGCTTGAGAAGCTACTCGAGCAGCGAACCCGATTCCCTGCGAATTGTGCGCACCCGGGTTGCCCTGTCGCTGCTCGAGACTGCGAAGCCAGCAAGCCAGCTGAGCCAAAGGAGTCTGGTGGCAACCGACGCCGCTGGCGCCGGATTTTGAGCGTCCAAAAAGTCAGCCCAGAGCGGCGGCGGACTCGAGGCCGAAGCTGCTCAGCGGCGCTTCTCCGAAAGTGAACTTCGGAGAAGATTCATTGGGATGGAGTTTCAGCAGCTGTCGAGAACGGCTCACGCTCCGATTAGCCATTAACCCCCCCCCCCCTTCGAGCCGCTCGCTAGCGCGTCACCGCTCGCTCCGCCCGGCGATCTGGCAGCTTGACAGGCTGAAGCGAATCTCGACGCGTAAGGCCAGCACAGCAAACGTCCGTAGAATATCAGACAGAGGGCGAGGCCCTTTGAAACGGCGCAGCGAGCTTTCTCGCCCCCCCCCCGAAGCAGGCGGCTGCCACCGTTAGTTCTCGCGCCCGTACCTCATGTCGTTGTCCTTGGAGTCGACGTCGCAGTGCTTGCTCTTCGCTAGCCTTCGAATAGCGTCCGCGCTGCCGCCAGCAGCCGCGCAGTGGAGCGGTGTCTTGCCCGCGACGTCGTGCGCTCCCGCGAGCTTCTCACCGGCACTTTCATGACGCAGCAGGATATCCACGCAGGCCACGCAGTTATTCTGCAAAGCGGTCTGCGATTAAGGCCGCTTATTCTGTGAGTCAATCGACTAACGCGAAAGCGAGATTCGCTATGAAGGTTCCCGAGAAACGTTAGCTGACTTGACAGCATAATTTTAGATGGCAGAAGAAGAGTCTTTAATGGCCGTCCCCACCGCTTGCAGAGGGAAATAAAGAATTGCCGTCATCGAGACTCGAACCCATCACGTGGGTCGTGAACTGCGAGCGACTTACCGATGAGCCAAGACCCAGAGGCTCATCGTGGGTTAGGGTATGCAGGTTTATTGTACTGCTATAGGTCTCGAAGCTCTGTAAAAGTGCTGCCCATTTACTTATTCCTCGCCAGCAATGGTTAAATGAACACTTTGTACATTAGAACAATAAACGATTAAATGAACCCCCTTCCCCAGTGTTAGTGCACTAATTATTTAAATGCGTGCCGAGTAAGCTTGGGAGTTCGCTAAGTATACAAAGAGTACCTGTTTAGTTATGTCAGAATTTTCCCAGTTAATTCACGATGACATCTATGGTTAGTCAAAAGACAGGTCCCGGCGTGTAATGCTCATATTTGCAATCCAAGTATAGCAGGTGCTTTACGTGCAACCACTCAAACAATATGCAGCAGGGGCGAGTCACAAATATACAGACGCGAGCTGATGACAGCCGAGCTGCAGCGAGCGCACTACGTCCAATTTCATAAAGGCCTTATTTCATTACAAAATTATGCCCACGAAGGTTGCCATTTAGCGTGAGCCGTGCAAGCGCCGCTTGTACCAGGCAGCATTCATAAAGAGACAACATAATTAGCCTCTGACCTTCAGACAAGCCTCGTTCTGCACCACCCATGGTCGTGCCTGCCGAGGCCCAACGGCTATGAAATCAGCTTCTGAGACAAAATATTATGCGTAACTAAAATCAACGCATTTAGCCAATACAATGCAGTGCTTATATTCAATAATGTGAAGACGTATTAAACCTTTATAAATGCTCTTTGGCACTCTTTGGCTTCTTGTTCTGTAGCGCTACTTTAGTCAGCTCCTCTCAAAGTGGGCTAGCTGCATAGGTCGTACTGGACGCGATACGATCGTATTCGAGTGAACGAAATACTGCTACCACACAAATGAATATTTTTCGACACATGCCCCTATCTTCCCGCTGCTAGTGATTATCAATACTTAAAAGTATCACTTACATATGTGAACCACAGCCACCGACCGTCGAAATGCATTGCGGTCAATCTCTTGGATTGGTACCCTATCTTTTCAATGCGATAAGAAACTATTCTTGCAATTAAGAAAGGAGCACGTGCAAGCGAAGCTGGACATGCACTTACGCATTCAGTACTGCATACAGTCGACCAGTGTATATACAGGTATTTACGTTGTACGTACACATATATACCTGTTTATACTGTACGGTATATATAAGTAAAGTGCATACCAACATATCAATATTCACATATATAAATGTACAGTACATATCCTTGTATAATTATATGTGAAAAGGTATATATACGCATGAAAAAATCTGCACGTGTGTGCTTGTGCGTGCATGCGCATGTGAGTGTTGTTTGTCTGTGCGTGCGTACCTGCCTGCATGCTAACATTTGGGCATTTGTGTTCGTACGCATACAACCAAGCCGTGAGTGGGCGTGGGTATGAATACTGCCGGAATGCCACGTGCTCAACTTCATCGCCGCTCCTTCGTCGGTCCCCGTCATCTTAGAACCTCAGATCTATGTTGACCGCTCATACGGTTGCAACCTCCAGGGGTAATCAGGAAGTGTGTACATCTCCACCATCCAACTACGCCTACATTTAAAGTTTAACTTATGCGAACTTAGCGTGATCAACATACCCGCCGAGCTCAAGTCGCCAAGTGTTCGAGGACAGGCAGAACTAGTTAATAACTACACGCTCACGATCAGCGTCGACCATACACAGATTGCTTCTGCAAGGAGCTACACGTAGCGATTAGTGCGTTCTAAGACATCGAAGAAGCGAAGCGTCTCGAGTAATATGACCACTCGAGCACTATGCCAGCGACGTCTTTTCATGACGAGACACCGCTGCGAGCGACTGCAATGTTTTTGTCAGCGACTCTTTCTGCGGTCATCGCAGGTAGGAGGACCGCTGGCGCCATTCAGATCCGCCGTCTCTTCTGCTGGGTGATGAGAATAACCAATCAGATCAAAGCAGCCGTTGAAGGAAAATATAGATATGCAGTTAACTTGTATAGCACCCTAAGAGAACATATCTAGAGCTCTATCCAGGCGCTTCGCATAGACCCCAGGGCTTAATCTCAAGACCTGGGGATATATATATATATATATATATATATATATATATATTATACATATATATATATATATATATATACACACACACACACACACACACATATATATATATATATATATATATATATATATATATATATATATATATATATATATATATATATATATATATATATATATATATATATATATATAGTATAGAGCTACGTAAAAGATTTTTCTACCGAGCTCAGTGTGAGGAGCTTTCGATAAGTCATTCGCTTTCGCCTGCATAAGCCAACAGATAATAATTATAATAACAGGTCATTTGCATAGTGCCCAAAGTGAAATAAATTTCCACCCAGGGTTTTTATAACTCGGTGTAAGAGAACTAAAGGAAATGACATATACGGTATCGACTTACGCGAGACAAAGAGAAAGCGAGAAGCGTAGCTGAGTCAGGAGGGCAGTCAATGATGTGACGTTGCCCTTGGAAGCAGGAGCACGGGACGGCTGAGTAGGATGCGCCTGAGCCGGAAGCACGAGCACGTGACGGCTGGATAGGATATGACCGAGGCGGAAGAAGGAAACAAGATGTCATTTTGCAAGAATTTTGGAGGCGAGTTCCTAGTCTAGGGTCCGCAGAGAAAATAAAGCAGCGGTGGCCGTCGGTGTTTAAATGAAAGAATGGAGCAGCTAGTCCATTGTCGCGATGGGGGCACGAGGAGCAGCACTTCAGCTTGGAACGAATGAGCCAATCTAAGGGGGCCACAGTAAAAATAAGAAGTACCCATTTATCAGTCGTGAGCTAAAGACCGGCTCCACGGCTCCACGTCATCAACTTGGATCGATGTCCATGATCAGGGACTCCTTACCACAGTGGCTTAGTCTGACTGTAGATCTAGCTATATCGATGGGTCTGTCCAGACTGGGTTACTTTAACTCAGTACTGGAAGGGCCACCGAAAAAGGCTACCAGACCTCTACATTTGGAGACGAAGATGAGCGCAAGGCTACTTAACAGATCCAAGAAATTCGTGTATGTGTCTCGTACGCACCCCTGAGTCTTAGGCTAGCGATAAGGCGCTCGAACTTCATGAGCTCATGGGTTCGAGTCCGGCAGCAGACAATTCTTTGTTGTTACTGCAAGCAGGGTGATAATCACCAAGGTTCTTCTGCGGGCATGTAAATGAGATTGTTGAATCAGCTAATCTGTCTTCTTTCGCTTTTGCTGAAGCAGCTGCAACGGCCCCGAATGAAATCTGTAATCGTCAATAAGCTTTTATTGAGGAAATTGATTGAGGCCCACCACCAAATTTCTACACGCAGGTATTCATTTTTTTTCCTTCACCCCAGCTGATTCGGACGCTTGTGGCGGCTGGTCAACGTAAAACCAATCAAATGCAAAGCTGCCTAGGCACACGACCATTTAGCTATGGCAAAACGACCACAAAACACACACGTATATATGGCAAAATATACGTGTATATATATATATATATATATATATATATATATATATGTGTGTGTGTGTGTGTGTGTGTGTGTGTAATATATATATGTGTGTGTGTGTGTGTGTGTGTGTGTGTGTGTGTGTGTGTGTGTGTGTGTGTGTGTGTGTGTATGTGTGTGTGAGCGTGTGTGTGAGCGTGACTGCGACCGGACTTCAAAGAGCAGGCGCTCGTTTGTCCCTTCTAGGCCTGCTGTCAGCCCGACAGTCTTGTACTTTCCCCGTCGTATGGCGGGCTGCGTCTCAAGCATGGGTACAGTCAACCTTGATGAAAAACCCGCATCAAAGGCTACTCGCACGGCCAAACAGAAACACATCAAGGTCAAGATCACGACACAATAGCCGATAGCTTGGGTGTAAGCCTTCAGTACTGATTGCAGAGTTCGAACACGCTTCCGACAGCCGTTTCGCCTCCTCTTGAAATGAACCTTACGAATAGGGGATAGAGGCTAGAGGAATGCAGCCCCACCGGCATACCGTAAGAGAACGAGGCGTAGTGGTCCCCTTCTCGTCCGCGTTAAGTCGACGACTTTATTAAGCCGCTCTGGCATCGGGAACCAGATAACACCTTGCGTCTATTGACAGAATCAATAAAAGCCTATCGGAAGTATGTCATTTTTGGAATGAAAACAGCGGGTTAAGGTACACAACAAGACTCACCGGGATAGTCTCTTCTGTGCGTAAGTTAAAGCTTAGAGGAACTCCGAGTTCTTGCCTCTCTCACTGGAGAAATGGGTAACATGCGATGGAACCGTGGCACAGCCTGAACCCACTGGTAGCCGCCATCTTGCTTACATGACCTGCACTACCTGCTGAGCATCCCGAAGGCGGTACGGGCGCCGTTAGCTTCTTCCATACCTGTCGCATTTCTAGCTCTTGTCGTGTCTTAAGGCTTGTATGGCTCACTAATAAGACCTCTTGACAGCTCTATTGATACAATCTACACCAGCTGCCTTCACGCCCTTACCTGATATTCTTCATAAACTGATATCTCTCTCTTTCTCTCTCTCTCTCTCTCTCTCTCTCTCTCTCTCTCTCTCTCTCTCTCTCTCTCTCTCTCTCTCTCTCTCTCTCTGTCTCTCCCTCTCTATCTCCATACCACAATCGGAAATTCAATCTATCTACTTACGGACCGACTTATCCATCTATATTGCTGGCTAGCTGTGTATCAATATCTGTCGACTAACCCATCTCTGGGTCTCCCTGTCTCTCTGTCTCTCTAACTCTCTGACTCTCTCTCTCTCTCTCTCTCTCTCTCTCTCTCTCTCTCTCTCTCTCTCTCTCTCTCTCTCTGCCTCTTCTCACTCACGCTCCCTCTCCTCGTTCTCCCTCTCTCCCATCATCCTACTGCATTTGCACGACGTGTGGATGACAGCGGCTCTTTTCCCGCCGAACTCATAGCCCGGGTAGCCAGGAAGAACCTTGCAGACGAAAAGCAAGCGAATGGCTGGTGTACTTTTGTGCACCATATCACTTGATCATATGAAAGCCTTTAATCTGGAAACAATAGGAGCCTCCTAAGAGGTAAGGAATTGCGGAAGGGTCGTAGCAAAACATGTTAAGGATCAATCGGCTACTGCTCTAAGACTAAAGTTTGCTTTTCCGACGGAAACATAAGTTGGTTCGTGGTCTTCGTAGGAGGGCTATCTGAATAAATAGGAGCTGGCTGTGTAACTGGCCATTGTGACTTTAGGAGTCACTGTTGGGATTTGAAGTGCATGAAACTTGGCGAGCGGTTGCCACGAGGAACCTGAATAGAATGATAGGGAGGAGGGATGCGAGCTACTATTGAGCTACTATTTGCAGCGGCCGCCAATAGTGTTGTAGCCTAGTCAAGTCTAGTAGTGACGCCTTAAGATTTGCCTCAATCATCAAGCGATCTAGACATTCGCTGCAAGTGGCATGCTTGATCAGCTGTGCATCGTTAAGCAGCCATGCTTCAGCTGATTCGCTGCCGTACCGATGCCAGCACTGTCGAGGTCGCTACCACATTTTGGGGGTGATACGCGGATCACCTTCGGAGACATCCACATTGCTGGGCTTGACAGCTGAGTGTGGCTAGTCAACTAGAGTAACTAATGTTTTCTTTCGGTCAGTCAGCATCGGGCGACCGAGCGCCGTCCTGAAGCAAGTGGGACCCAACTTGAAACCGAGGCTTTCCGTCGCTCGCCGCCAGCATGACTGTGTACGTATGACGAGCGGCCCTGCTCGTGTCCAGCGAAAAGGTGTCGTCTAATCTTTGCACGAGCTCTATTGTGCTCGCAGATGCTGAGTACAAGGAAGGAGCAGACGATGCCACCGCTAGAGGTGCTCTCGAGTACTGGCTAATGAGACAAGCCTTAGTCTTGGCCATCTCTCTCCAGCTGCAGCACGTTTGCTTCGCCGCTACTTTATCGTAGCAGCTCGCGCTGCTGGAATAACACGATCGAAGCCAGGGCACGAATCGCTTCTAGCCTGCGCCTGCGCCTACGCCTGTGCCGCATGCGCGAAGTCTATGAGCCAGCACTGCGCCACGAGAAGGTGGCACCGAAGAGAAATAGGCTCCAAGGTGCCAACTGTCGTAGCATTAAACTGGTGGCGGAGTTAGGATTTTTATCTAGGGTGGGGGAACCTGAACATTTTTAATTTAGGGGCGAATACTCGGGCTTGTTTAGATAAAGATACCACGTCCAAGTTGGTCCATGCATTCGTGACATCCCGTCTCGACTTCTGTAACTCACTGCTTACTGGCCTACCAGCATGTGCGATCAGGCGATTGCAGCTGGTGCAAAACTCTGCAGCTAGGCTTGTCTGTCGTGAGCGTCGCAGTTGCCATATCACACCACTTCTCGCCGACCTGCACTGGCTACCAGTCAAGCAGCGGATTGACTTCAAGGTTTTGTCACTCACTTTTAGGTCCCTTCATTCTATGGCTCCAGCCTATCTGTCAGATATACTACCCCATCAGGCCAAGCATCGTACCACCCGCTTTTCGGAATACAACAGTCTAGAAATACCTCATACAAACCTTAAATCCTTCGGAGACCGTGCATTTAGTTCATATGCTCCCAAAGCCTGGAACTCCTTCCCGACCTGCGTCAGAACATCCCCTGACCTGACCACATTTAAAAGAAACCTAAAAACACACCTATTTAGGACAGCATTTAGTGGGTCCCTGTGATTCGTCCTTGATGTACTTATGCGTGCTGACACTGTGCATGCTGCCACTAACCACATTTGCATGCTGACCCTGTGCATGTCACCCCTAACCATATTATTCATTTCGTTTGTTTTTCAAGCATGATTTTACTTACCATTCAATTGCATTTCACTTTACAGCAAATGTAAAGCGCCTAGAGAGAGATTAAGTTCTCTGAGGGCGCTCTATTAAGTGAATTATTGTTATTATTAAGACTCGTAAGATTTTCAAGCAGGGGCGGCTAGACCGACAATTATTGAAAACAATTGTGGCGAAAATCCGTAATTCTTACTCGACACTAGCTCGGCGGTTGCTCACTGAGTAGTATTAAGACGTGATTTCTCCTTTGGTAACCGCGGGCGTAAAATAGACGGCGGCCCAGCTCACTATCCCACTGGAGGGGGCAGGGGGCAAACGCCTTCTGCCCCCCTCGGCTCAGCCACTGCACTGTACCCTGTGCGATTTCATACTGAGTACCGCACTCTTTCACCTCCCACCGACCACATGCCCCATCCTCCCATCGACCATCACCCCCAAGGAGTCCGAAGAAGGCGTCGGCGTACCTGCGCAGCCCAGTGCAGAGCCGTTTTTCTGTCGATGTCGAGAGCGAAAGCGTCAACCAAGCTGTAGTCCAGTAGCTGAGTGAGAATTCCAGGGCGTCCATGAAAGGCCGCCCAGTGTACAGCTGTCATTACCTGCAACGCCAAAAGCTCCACAGTGAGAGAGTATTCTGTTCTTGTCAATGTCTGACTGTCAGCGCGGCCGTGCCTCGGGGATGAGAAGGTGAGATGCATGAGATGGCCGTGCCTCGAGCACTGCGCCCGCGTCCGTGCACAGGTCGCGCGTGCCTCAGTATTGGCTGTAACGGCTTTAGCCCGTAGGACTGCTGGGCATTGTTGAAGTCGCTCGACAGTGATGACGTAGCGTCTCGCTCCTTGACTGACCGAACAGAGACGATGCAGGTTTTTCCTCTGTTTCCTCGCGTTGCGGGCGAAAGATCTTTTCCTATTTCGCCCATCGAGGCTCAAAATCAAAGATTTCTGCATAGCGAATCCTGAGTTAGGTAGGTGGGGACTTAAGCAATAAGCAAAACTGAAGCTTGTAGCGCGGTTGACTCTGCCGACGGCAAGCTGGTAGCTTATGATTACCGCTCAGTTCAATCATCAAGGAACTCGTGCTGCTAGCATCCGCCTTTGGAGCCAATGTATGAGCATCGCATTCCCAACCGGCTGGTAGCACATTTCTAAGTAGTGTGTCCACTTTGTTAAGAGGCTTCACTCTAGCTATCGTCGTGGACGCACCAAAGCTACTGCTCCTCGATCTCCATAAGAAATGTAGCTTATGCAGACAGGCAAACGCACGTACACACACACATACACACACACACACACACACACAAATACTCACACACACAATTAAGGCTGCCACTCTACTCACGACAATGCCTAAGTGTCTCTCGGAACAAGATGCTTTCGTGAAAGGCAGCAGCTGCATTACATTCCAGCCGCGAGTGACCGGTTCGGGTACGGCTCTTTTGCTGTTGTGTAAAACCAACTAGAGACTGCCTACGTGCGTGTGCCACTTACCAGAGCATTAGTAGGAGCAACGCGAACGATGGCTTCTTAATAAATTCCATAGACATTGTACGCTTAACTTGACGGATACCAAACGTCCGACCTGGCCAGTACGGTTTTCTGAGACACATTCGACCAATGCCCTTTCGACCCTTTTGCCCTTTGGGTGCAGCACCGGGCTCAAAAAAGTTCGGTCCTGTGTGAAGCTAGTAACCAGTCTGGTAAGACGTCGAGCTTAGGAAAATTTTGTAGTTAGCATGGCTGCTAAAGTGCCTCCCGGCCGCTAGCTATTGCCACTTCAGTTTCATCTTTTATAGCCGCGAGGTACCACTGGTAACGGTGCAAGCCGACGACTTGCACTAACTTTGCAGCATCTACCTCCGTAGACTTCAAGGAACCTTATTTTTTTATGTCATGTTTTAAATCAGCCAACATACAGCAGCAATCTTGCACGCAATCTTGGCCTTCGGATTTGATGCTTAATGTGTCGGCACACTATGTAAGGTGGCTGCTTTTCACGACCTTGGTCCCGAGGTCGTGGGTTCAAAAGTAATACAATGTAATGCAATGTAATGTAATTTAATGCAATGAATCCTCCGGTGGGTGATTCTTTAATGCCGCTGCAAGCAGTGGTCACAGCCATAAAGGCTCTACTGTCTATATACAAAAGAGGCTGTTAAATTAGCTAGTATTTTTTATTTTAATTTATCGTGTGCCTGTGTATTTGTCTAGCCAACTGTGGGCTGTTTCTGAATATCCTAATCTGAGAGCAGCTTAAAATATCAGATGTTCAAAAGCCTTTTTTTGGATCATTTGATGCACAAAGTCTTAAAGCGCTAAATGCGAAAGCTCGGCATTTATACCAAAGCTGAAACTTTACAGCCAGGTAAGGGCCAGAGCAAAATATCCGCTTCCAACCAACTACTGAAAGCAACTTAAAATATAGCCTGGAATGTAATTGGTCTGTCAAGTCTAATAGAAGCAAATAATAAGGCCAAAATAATGGGCAGTGTGCAGTTGCAGCTACAGCAAGCGTAGCAATGACCGTTTTGACTGCAGCCCGGCGGCCCGCGGTCAAGGTCAAGGTTGCCGCTTTAGTGCGGCGGCTCGCTTGTTGCGTGCTAAAGGCTCCTCTACTATGGGAGTTTCCTCAGTTTGGCGTTTAGTGGCGCAGCATCGTAGGATCCACACATAGCTGGACTATTTCCATATATCCAATGCCTGAGCAGCTATTCGTCGATCGACCACAAACAGTGCACGCTGTCTGGTGGTCATGTCAGCTGACTTCGACAGCATTAGGGACAAAGGCTGTGATGATCAGCCTGAGACGTAGGAACCAAAGATCGGCGATAACGGCGAGTCGCTCAGTGCCGTTTAAGCATTGTAGCGAAAAAGGGTATCCCAAAAAAATGCTGCTAGCTCCTCAATCAATATCACAGTGTAAGACGCCTCTGCACAAGAGTCTTTTCGCATTTATTCCAAGCAAAGGCCCGAGAAACGTGTAATAACTGCGGCAATAAATAGGATGCAGTGGGAAATCCTTCCCTGTAGGAACATGGGTGAAGGAAATCGAGACGCGGTATACCACTTGCGTTTAAGCGGTCGCAATGCTTTGAAAAGTTAAGACCGTGTTTAAAAGAAATTTGCCATGCTCAATTTAACAAAGCTTCCCTTTTTTGACCTAAGAAAAACCTTGAGCCGAGCCGCTCCACATCAAGAGTGCAGCATTTGAATGGAACACCACCGAGTTCGACTCACGTAACGGTAAATACGAGGTGGAGATGTTATGACCTTGACGTTGGCCTTACCACCATTTTAATGGCTGTAGATCAGGTCAGGGTCGGCTCCTCCCGATAATGTCTCGGCACGTCGATGAAATCTGAGTGGCATGTGCATAGTTACAAGGTTCTGCGATTAACGCGTGTGCTGCATCCCTTCAAGCGAAGGGTGGCACTCAAAATGACTCGTACGTCACATCCACGTCGAAGTGCTCGCCCCAGTCCCTGGGGGTCTACACTCCTCTAAGTCACTCGCAATTTAACGTGCGAAGGCAGTTTTTTCCCTTCGCTTTATTCAATGTTACTTTTATTAATCAATGGGAAATGGCTCCACAGATGACGCTCTAATGTGTATTTAATACCAACTTGCGTCTTGCTGAAACTCACTCTGTGCATTATGCTAAATAATGTACACCAGGCTCGGGATTATCCAATCATTCCAACGAGGCGTACATACCCAGCGAGTACGAGTAAGGATGGTGAATGGGCGGAAGAGCTTCGTTATCTGGCTGTTTATGTCATCAGCGCTACAGATGAACAAGTACTTAGTTGAGATTAACTGAGAAGTTCTTAAAGGGTCGATGGTAGTGAAGATTTTCCCAATCGGCATTGCCCCTCGGAGAATATAAATTATCTTCCCTCTCCTTTCCCACTCTCTCTCTCTCTCTCTCTCTCTCCTTCTTTCTCTGTCTGTCTGTCTATCTGTCTGTCTGTCTGTCTCTGTCTCTCTCTCTTTCTCGTTCTCTCTCTTTCCACTTTCTCAGCATTTCCGTCTTATGTCGAAATCACGGCTACCATCGCCGCGATGTCGCTTAGCACCGAAGAGTGTTCGCCTTCGCTGGAGGTCTCGATGCGAGCGACTTGCAACAGGTGCAGCTGACAGCTGCTCCGTGGCATCAAAAACTGACACGCCCCCTCCTCTAGAGAATACTTCGCACTCACTAGGGCGCGTCAATCAAACCATAACGAATGCCCAAGCGGTGCAACATGAAAGATGGCCAAAGATTAACGTCGGCAGATTCGCGGTGGGGCCAATAGCTTTTGCAAAGTTCCGAAGCACCGCCGCAAGCAGCACGGCGAAGGCAGCCGGAGGCAGAGGCAGCCGGGAGCTCAGCTGAGGTCACTGTGCTCGCACCGATCGCTTTCTCTCGCTTTTTCTTGCGAACCTGAGACTGTGTAAATAAAATTCGATAGCCAGTATCAACAGCTGGCTGCCAGCTCACAGCCGTGGCGTACAGTTGCAAGAGGCCTTGCCGCACGTCAATAGGACTGCGGCTGGCATCTGTTGCGTTGCATTGCCTCTGTACTGGAGGCATTTCACCGATTCACCTTGCTTTTAAATAGCAGCGGCTCTCGGCGTGCCCCGCTTTTTCCTTTTACTGACGAGAGATTGAGCGGCGGCGCGAATAGCGGGGCAACTAGAAACGGTCGCTGAGAAGTCAGCTCGGTCTATAGTCGAACTCGTCTGCTCGTCTGTCCCGAAAGAGAGCGCTATGCATTGGCTGGTGTCGCTTAAAGTCGTAGGGTGAATTGCACAGTTTGCCCCAGAACGCTTCGGAGTGCTCCGGGCCGCGGCAGCTCGACACGGCGCTGCTCGAAGGTCTCGACGGCCGCTCGCGCCACGGCGGTGTACCTCATTATCCACGGCGTTCAGCTCCGCTTTTCCACCGCCATCGGCGATGGCGGCCAAAGTGCTACAACCGAGAGCACAGAAAAGGCTTTCGCTGGCTTCGCGATCGCTCTCGGCCTGCACGAGCAGCCAGACGCCCTGGCTCGGCACACTGTGCATACCAAGGCACAGGCGGCGCGCCAGCGCTGACTGACCTCAGGTTTTTGCTGTATGTGACTGCGTGCAGCGGCAGGCGTCCATTTCGGTCCCTAATGTCTTTCCTGGCTCCGTGCTGCAGAAGCAGGAGGACGCCGTCGAGCCAGCCCTAACAACGGCATGCACCGGCCGACTGGTCGAGCCAGCCCTAACAACGGCATGCACCGGCCGACTGGTCGAGCCAGCCCTAACGAAGGCAAGCACCGGCCGACTGATCGAGAGATGATGTCGCTCCGCAGCGGCGCCAAGCTTTAGTCGACGGCAAGCGAGCGGCCGCCCAGTAACCTCGCCTTCTCGCCGCGCCGGGGCCGGAAGCAGGCTGCGAGCAGGCGGGCCAAAGCGAGGATAGAGCCGACCGGCGTCGTGGGCAGGCTCGTGCACCGACTCACTAGCGGGATGCACTAGCACCCTGGTCGGACAGCTCTCTCGAGCACATACGAGCCGTTCTATTATCAGAAGAGCATGCAAGCCGCAGCTGTTGCTTCAGCATTCGAGCGGTGAAACGGCTTTGCCAGCTAAACCAGCCAGACTATGGCTGATAATAGTCATTCTCGGTGCGATTTTGTGATAATCTATGACCGATGCCGTATAAAAACAGGCACCGTGAGACGGTCAAGCATCGGTGACTCCAGACTCGGCATTGGTATTAGATCTGAATTGAACTCTAGGCCGAAGTGCCGTTGGTTTACTGGTTGTACGCTTTGGCCGCTGTTGAATGCCTGTAACCCTCTGTCAAATAGACTTGTCTGCGTAGTGGACTCAGACTTGTTATGCTCAGATATGATCGCTCGTCATCGCTGCCGTGATCCTGCTACTGCCGGCATACCTGCCTGCATTGGTGCAGCACGTGCAAGTTGCTAGCCGTGCTACAAGATGCCGGCGTCGCCAGTAGTCGTCGAGCGTCGGCTGCGACTAGCGCCGCCTTCGAGCTGTTCGTGTGCGGCATAGTTCTGATCGAAATCGATGGCCGCACGCTGCGTTTGTAAGAGCGGGGCCGCACACGAACAGGTCTGACGGCGAGGCTTCGGCTCCTCGAGCGCCAGGCCAGTGCCACACTGAGCTCTGCGATCATGTCGGCGAAGCCCAGATGCACTCGCTAATAGGCTCAATTAATGCCCGCCGCCTTTTGAACGCCGCACTACGCTACAGCAGTCGCGACTACCTAGCCCTGTCGCGTCTATCGCCGTCTAAAAGCTAGCAATCGTGAGCTGACGAGCAACTGCCGCCGCTGACCACTCCACCCACCGCCTCGCGCCCACCGGCCGACGTATGGCGCGCGGCCAGTAGCGAGCAAGCCCACTAGCCGCTAAGCGCCTCCTGGGAATGCTGCAGGATCTGGACGCGGTGACGAGATTTCGACAGACGACGACGAGGCGACGGCGGAGCTCTCGCCCTCTCGACGAGCGCCGCCTTCTTCCAGCGGCGAGCTAGCGATCGCTTCGCGAACGTAGCATCGAGCCGAGTGTCGGGCCCCTTTTTGGAGCCAGGCCTCTTCCAGGCCGAATAGCTGTCGCGATCGAGAGCCGCGATAGAATGGATGGCGGACAGCCAAACGGTAGCGGCCAAAAGTAGAAAAAGTGCGCGCCCAGAGCTCCTTCGAAGAGACGCGCGGCGGACCGGCTTGGGGCACTCGAGCGGCATGGCCGAATCCGCCACCGGGCGCCATTCCAGGCGGAAGCGTGTTCGCCCGCTCTGGCTGAGCCCGCTGGCCCGGTCTGGACGGCCGCGCCAGCGGTAGTGCCGCTTCCACTCTCCCTATTGTAGCAGACGGCTCGGAGGACCGTTCATCCGGACCGTGCAGCCCGCACAGTAAACTCGGCTGGCGCCGCCGAGCGAGCGAGTGAACTGCCCGGTCGGGGCATACAGCAATGTCACGAGCACTCACAAAGGCGAGTGTTGTGCGACTTTTAGAGCCCTCTCTAGATGACTAAGCAGCCAGCCGCCATTGAAGCGCTTTGTGCAAGCGGTACTCCGCGGCTGGAGCGATTAGCACCGCAACCACCCCCTGAGAGGAGGGGGATGACGAGGGTGCCGAGAAGGGAGAGAAGTGCGATGAGGAGCAGGAGGGGAGGACGAGAAGGAGATGGAGGGAAGCGGAGGGGGAAGACGAGGTGCCCTAACCCCTCGAGCGCCGCGACAGCCACCTCGCGACCTCCATAATGCAGGGGGGCGCCGCACAGGTCGCTGCGTTCTCCGCTCGCACGTGCGCTCCCGTACCCCTCTACGCCCCGCGCTGCAGCACTCCGTCGCGACGTCAATAAGAAAACTCTGACCTTCGAAGCCAAAATCGTCGCTCTTCAGTTTTTAAGCTCGCGCGCGCCCTATTGAAGCCCGACCGTGACTCGCCGCCCTTGGCTGCTGCTGCAGCGAGCCGACGGAGTCACTGGTTTCCGAGCACGCCAAGCTCACTTAAAATGCCGCGCTTCGCAGAAAGCCGCGCTCCGGAACCAGCGCTCCCTCGCAGCCCGGTCTGCAAGCGAGTCGGCGTGAGTCGCGCCGACACCCACGTCCGCGGCGGCGCTCGGAAACGTGTGCAAGGGCCTGCTGCTGCTCTGCCCGACAGAAAGCGCGGCCCTACGCGGCGGTCCAACCGAACACTGTAGCACGTGCTACACCGACGAGCACTAACCTGGTAGCAAGCTAGCATCAGCGGCGTCCGCCCTTGGTCGTCTTGAGCGTTTACGTCAGTTCCGGGCGCGCTCAGCAGCTGGGCGACGAGCGGCAACTGACCGCAGAGCACGGCGTGCGCCAGCTGGCTCATCTCTTCAGAACAACAAAAGAAGAAGCTGAAAACACGTGCTCCTTATCCGCGCGGCGAGGCAGAGAGAGCGCGGCGGCCATTTAGCTCTAGAAAGACGGCGCACAGATGGCGGTTGCAATCCTCAGCTGAGCGCGTCGCGTCGTCGCCTAGCGGCCCGCGGCAGGCGCTCCACGAGGCGACGACGCGCGAGCGGACGCTATGTGCAGAATCGGCGCCACCCTTCTGCTTCGCGCTGCGCAGCCCTTCATCGGAACTGATCGCTCATAGAATTGCCCCCCAAAGTACGGGCAGTTGACGCGAGCGCGCGCGCGCGAGAAAGGGCAGCGCACTGCGAAGCGAACGATCCTCGTTCGTCCAGAAAGGGCTGGAAAGTTCGCCGTTGTGAGTTGAATTACAGCGGGCACAATTTATTGCAATCTTGAAGAGTCGTCGAAGCGCTGCCGCTTAAGGTGAGCAAGGGGCGAGGGAGAGACAGCAAAATAAATGGTTCTCGATGAAAGAGGAGAAAGCTAAGCAAGAAAACGCAGTGACGGAAGAAGCATTAATGGCCATAAAAAAAGAGGCGGAGGCAGAGACCGGAATGGGCGGAGACAGAGATAGTGAGACAGAGGCTGGGAGAAAGAGACAGAGAGACAGATATATATATATATGTGTGTGTGTGTGTGTGTGTGTGTGTGTGTGTGTGTGTGTGTGTGTGTGTGTGTGTGTGTGTGTGTGTGTGTGTGTGTGCAGAGAGACAGACAGACAGACAGACAGACAGACAGAGATCTAGGGGCAGAGAGAAAAAGGGAGAGAGAAAAGAGAGACACACACAGACGGAAAGTGTGATACAGCGAGGCAGACGGGATGAGAGAGAGAAAAGGAGGTCGAGAGAGGGGGCTGATCGATCACTTTATCAGGCGGAAATAGCCAGCAGGGGCGTAGCCAAGGGGGCAGCCAGTATGGAACCCCCTTTATTTCGGAGGCATACTCCAGAAAGGGCAGGTCGTTGATGATGTTTGGCTCACTCGGCGCATGTCAAGGTTGAGCATTCCCCTAAAATAGCTCAGTATCGCATTAGAAATTATCATGCTACACCACATACAGACAAACGTGCATAGAAGTGGATCCAGCGAAGCGGTGCGAACGTGTATATAGATCCAGCAGATGTTCCATATCAACCGAGAGGCGGCCCGCGAGCACAAATTGCACCGCAGGAGTCGCATCGTAGCGTAGCGGACGCTCGGCGCTACCGCAAGGCGCATTGGAGGTGTCACGTGGGATGGCAGGAGCTCTCGCTTTTCTCCTAGCTATAGCGGAGAGCTAGTTGCTACAATTACCCGATGACGTCTCGGTGCATGCTTGTGCAGGCACAGGAAAGAGAGCAGCAGCGAGAGCGAAGCAGCCTCCTCCTGTCAGTCAGTCCATGTCCCACTTCCACTGACCCGCTGACAAATGAATACCTGTCCGCTAAGACTGCAGAGACAGTTTAACTTTATAATGTAATATTAAAATGCATTTGTATGGCATCCTCTGAGAGGATAGTCTCTTTCCGAGCACTTTACAAAATGCTTTTAAGGAAGCACGACCCTGTGGTTAGAGGTAATATACTTTCTGTTGGAAATCGACAACGATCGATGCAACATATCCAGCTTTGCTCTGCAGCACATCTAATTCAATGCACTGAAAATAGCTTCCGAATCACGCTCAGATTCTTACACGGATTAAATGCGGACTTTTAATGGTATCATATAATATAATTCATTTGTATAGCGCCCTAAGAGAACCTAATCTCCATTCGGACGCTTCACATATGCTTCATTACTAAAAATGTATGCCCTTCATTGCTCAAATACATGCACTTCATTGCTAAAATTCGGGCTTGTTTAGATAAGGATATCACATCTAAGTTGGTCCATGCACTTGTGACATCCCGTCTTGACTTCTGTAACTCTCTGCTTGCTGGCCTACTGGCATGTACAATCAGGCGATTACAGCTGGTGCAAAACTCTGCAGCTAGGCTTGTCTGTCGTGACTGTCGCAGTTGCCACATCACATTACTTCTCGCCGACCTGCACCGGCTACCGGTCAAGCGTCAAGCAACGCATCGACTTCAAGGTTTTGTCGCTCACTTTGAGGTCACTTCATTCTTTGGCTTAAGCCTATCTCTCAGATCTACTGCCCCACCAAGCCAAGCATCGTACCACCCGCTTTTCGGAATGCAACAGTTAACCAATGCCTCGTACAAACCTCAAATCCTTTGAAGACCGTGCATTTAGTGTGTATGCTCCCAAAGCCTGGGATTCACTCCCGACTTGCGTCACAACATCCCCTGACTTGACCACATTTAAAAAGAACTTGAAAACACGCCTATTTAGGACAGCATTTAGTAGGTCCCTGTGACGAGTCCTTCATTTGCTTATGCGTGCTGCCTCTGTACATGCTGCCACTAACCACACTTGCACCACTCAGTGCACGTTACCCCTAACCATGTTATTCATGTTGTTATTCATGTCTTATCAAGCATGATATCACTCACCATTCAATTGCGTTTCCCTTTGCAGCAAATGTAAAGTGCCTAGAAAGAGATTGAGTTTTCTGAGAGCGCTTTACCAAGTGTATTTTTATTATATGCCACGGGGCTCGAGCCCGCGACCACGGCCTGGGTCGGGGTGAGCACCTTAACCGCTGGGTCAAACTAGGAAGCGCAGCAACCGAGACCTTTCTCCGCTTCTCCTTTGTTCCCCCTCTGCCTCTGCCTCTGCCTCTGCCCCCTCCACCTTCTTCCTTACTTCTTCCGCTTCCCCCTCCCGCCTCCTCCGCCATTCACACGCTTTCTCGCCGTGTCTCTAAATCGCTCGTTTGTTCAGTCCCCCGTTCTGTTCTCTCCCGCCCTCGGGCGTGACCGTTTTGCACGTCTGCTTACCTTTGGACAGGACGGCTGTAGTACCGCACTGCACCTGCCCATCGAAAACGCGGGTGTAGGTGGCTGGTGTTGTGTTATTTTAGCGCTGAGCGATCGCCTTCGCACCGCGGCCCGCGCACAAAGGAAGCTCGCACACGCATGCGAACCAATTACCCAGTCCGTATTTTCATTCACATTAATTTGTCATCAAGATAGCGCCCTCGAGGTAAAGGTCCATTTGCCGGGCGCGGCGCTTATCGTAAGAAGAAGCCGGACCCCGGTACGTCTGCAGCTGTTCAGCGAGGAAGCCGGCTCACCTTGCCACGCCCCGCAGAACGCCAGCTATTAAGGTGCCACACTCGCGCTGGCTGCAGGTGCGACTACGTGGGGGGGGGGAGAGGGAGGGGGCTCGCTCAGCCTCGAGCGAATTGTCTTCTGACCGGCCTGGCGACGGCTCTGCCGCGACCGCATTTTCAAACCGCGACTGTGCGATGGCGTGCAGGGAAGGGGGTGGGCGGCAGGGCGGCGGCTCGGGACGGTACCTTAGGAACATTATTTCTACTGAGCAGCGACTCAGACTCGCCCTGCACGACCAGCGAGCGCAGCCGCAGCCGCCGCCGCCGTCGCCGCTTCGTGAGCCGCCGCAGCACGGAGCGTCCAGCGCCTCAGCGCCTCGGAAAAGTCGCCCGCCGCGCTAGCAGCGGACATCGCGCGCGGCTCGGCAATGCTCCCACCGACGCCGCCGCCTGCAAACGAGGCGACAGCGGCGGCATCGTCTCTCTCGTCTCGCTCGGCCTCTCCACCGCCCTACCGGCGACGATCGCGAGCCCGAGTAGCTTGGCACCGAGCCAAGGCACGTCATTTTTAGACGTCTGACCGCCAGCTCCTAGAGTAGTTAGTAGTGCGCGAATCCACATCCGCGTCTTTCGACGACGACGACGGCGGCGGCGGCAAGCGCGAGCGGCCATCGGCAGAGCTCAACTTTCCCTCTGCTTGATGCGCGATCGTTCAGAAAATGGGCTGTCTGCTCGATCTGTCCGCTGCTGTCTCTGTCTGCTAGCTAGCACACGGTCAGTCTGTCTGTACGTCTGTCGGCTTGTCATCCGTCCGTCCATCCCTTTGTCGGCATGCCTATCGGGCTGGCAGGCTGTCTGTCCCTGCCTCTGCACGTGTCTCACTTCATGACAAATCAATTTGTCTCACTCTTTCTCTTTATCGGGTCTGTTTTTCTTCACCTGTCTGTTGGTCTATCTCTCAGCGTGTGATTCCAAGTCTCTCTCCTGTTTGCTTGTATGTTCTGTCTGTCTGTGTCTGTCCATAAGTCATCCAGTTTGGTGTGTGTATCTGTCGTTCAACCTGCGGCTTAATCTTCTTGCTTCCGACCTTTTGCGATTCGTCCTCGGCCCATCTTTACATTGCTCAGCCTATCCGCATCACGGTTCTCCCTACCTCTCTCTCCTTCCTATCTCTCTCCCACCTGTCACCCTCGCTCTCGCTCAGACACACACACACACACACACACACACACACACACACACACACATACACACGCAATCCCTCGCACAACCTTTCTCCTCCCCTCTCTCACTCACTACCCTCTCTCACTATCCTATCTCTCTCTCTCTCTCTCTCTCTCTCTCTCTCTCTCTCTCTCTCTCTCTCTCTCTCTCTCTCTCTCTCTCTCTCTCTCTCTCTCTCTCTCTCTCTCTCTCTCTCTCTCTCTCTCTCTCTCTCTCTCTCTGCATATCCCCCTTTCCCAACACCTCTCAGTTTATCTCCACCTCTCTCATCACTCGCAGCCCACCTTTCATCGCCGCGAGGGGTAGTCTCTCTCGTCTCGAGCCAAGCAGAAGTCAGAGCCAGCGTCGACCGAGGGGGCGGGACATTGCGGCCCCGTTACTAAGAGACAGGGTGCCCTTATCCGCGAGCCTCACACCGACCACGGAGTGTTCCTCTGTCCGCGGTTGAGCTCACCTGCGCCGCCTCGTCCGAGGCTGTCGGGGGCGGACGCCGCCGCCGCTACCTGTTCCGATGGCATTTGCCGTCACGCCTGTCCAGTCATGTCGGAAAGCGGGCGGCTCTAGCGAGGACAGCGACTACCCGCAGACTCGACAGGCGCCTAGCGGCCGGCGGTATTGACTGTTCGCCTCGTCACCACTCGCAGGCCAACCTCGCTCGCTGATCAATTGGGTTTATTAGCGCAAGCATTGATGATTCCGCATCGCTTAGCGTCCATTGTCGGTGGCGACAGGCCAGAGTGAGCGGACAGCGATATCCCATCTGCGGCGGCTGGCCTGCCGGCTAGCAGCTACAACCCAAGCTGGCCGTGCACTCGTCCGACCCAGGGCGTTAGCAGCCGAGCTAAGCCGGCGCCGGCGCTACCAGGCGCTCCGGTGTCATGCAACCGTAGATATTATATATCTCGGACAGCTCTTTATTCATTGTAACGGTGCCGCTTGCACGATGGGTCAATAAGAGCGGCCGACAGGTGACTTGACTATTCGCCCTCGACTATTTTTGGCCTACCTGACCGCGAGAGCCTCGCCGGCAGAGGGCATCGGCTCTCTCTCCCGGCCGCGCTGCTACCGGCACATCGGCAGCCGCCCGCTCGGCGGCGCATGCGAAATGCACAAAGCAACGGCGGCTGTATCAGCAGCAGCCGCCAGATTCAAGGAAGCGCTCGCTTTTGCCCGTCGGCAGCGATCGATGGGGCGGCGCCAGCGGCGGGCAATAAATGCGGCGCCGGGCTCCGCCGGGCGGCGGTGGGCGAAGCAGGCGGCTATCGCTCAACCGAACCTCGCCCTCGCCAGCCTCGAGGCGGAGCTCGCCCCCGTATTCGGGCTCGGCCAGCGTTGCCCAGAGGCTCGCCTTTCTTCGCCGAGGGGGCGGTTTTTGGAGCAGCTCGGCGCGTGTCTCGTCGAAGCGAATAGCGCTGTGTCGGGAGCGTCAGCCGCCTGGGCGTGGGCGGCGGCCGTTACGGCGACGGCGGCGGCGAGTTCGACGGCGACGCCCTGGTCCTCTGTGACACCTTTAGCGTGACGCCGTGCTTTGGGTTTAGTGCCGCTCCGTCGCATAGCTCGACGTTGGTCTCATCCGTCGGGTGAAGGTCGTACTTGGAGAGCAATCGGGCGATGGCGAACTTGCACTCGGCTAGGGCGAACCTCATGCCCATGCAGTTCTTCGGACCGGCCCCGAACGGCATGTAGACCATCGGATCTCTGGCGGCCACCGCCTCGGGCAGAAACCTGCAGCGGCGGAGGTGGCGTCGGCAGCCGACGCAGGCACTGCGTCAGCGCGGCGTCCAAGACACGGGCGAGAAGACAGATCGGCAAGCCCCGAGCTCCGTCGGCGCTACCGCCTCAACTGCAGCCGTTGCAGCTGCTGCGGCAAGCGCAGCAGCTCGTGGAAGGGGTGGGGTGAAGCGCGGCTGCGCTGGCGCGAACCTGTCAGGGTTGAAGTCGTCGGCGAGCTCCCCCCAGTACTTGGGATCGCGGTGCAGGGACCACACGTCGGGCTGCACGGTCATGCCCTCCGGTATTCGAATGCCTCCGCCAACCACCGTCGTCTCCATGCACCTTCTGCCCGTCATTCTGCAGCGAGGGAAAACCGCGCCACGGAGGCGTCGCAGCGCTGCCGCCTAGAAAGGACGCCATACGTTCAGTGCCAACGTTGGTAATGCCGAGTTCAAGACTCAACCACGCAGCGAGCGCTCCGACCGCCTCGTTCGTGCACCCGGCGGCATGCATCGCCGAGGTGCTAGGCGGCATGCCGACGACCAAACTGAATTTGCAAATCCAACTCTATAGTTATAAGGTACGCGAGTATGCGGATCCGTTGGGTAAACGAAATTTGCCGCTAATTTGTTAGCTGACGCTGATCAGTAGGAGTACCCGAACATTTGCTCATAAAAATGAGAATGATGCAAATCTCTAATGCATTGAACTGCAGCTTTAGGTGCAAGGAGCTGATACAGGAAAAAACTGAAAAGCGGGTTATTACTATATATATATATATATATATATATATGTATATATAAGTATACATATATATATATATATATATATATATATATATATATACCGTATATGTGTGTGTGTGTTTGTTTGTATATGTGGGTAACGAATTCCTCAGAGTGAGGCCGCGAACTCAAGCAGCCGTAGAAATTCAAACGATCCCACGATCTAGATCAAATACTGGGTCAGGGTATATATATATATATATGTGTGTGTGTGTGTGTGTGTGTGTGTGTGTGTGTGTGTGTGTGTGTGTGTGTGTGTGTGTGTGTGTGTGTGTAGAGTATATAAACTTAAGGATACTAAGTAAAGGTAAGTATTTACCAGCATTTTTTAAGTAAGTTAAGTTACGTTATTAAGCTATTTATTAAGTAATATATTATTAAGTAAGTATTTACTTTAGAAGCTCAACGAAAACTCAATTTCCACCAAACTCAGCATTAACAAGAGACTGGAAGGAAAGTGGGCTAGAGTCATGCTTTCGTGGCTTAGCGAGACTTCCATCAGCATTCTGGAACAATCCATCATTTCCATTTCAAAAATTGTGAAGAGAGCAAAGTAGATTGCAGTTGTGGCCTGATGAACGTCGCAAGCTAAACCTGCTATTCCGTCAATGTTATCGGATAACACATTTAAATACTGCTGGCGCGAAGGAGCCCTTTTCCTGCACACAGTAGTAAACTCCGACTTCGGTTCCGCGAGCTCAGGAGGCGAATTTTCTCTGAAATCCCGGTTCTCCAAGCTACAGTAAATTCAACGAACACATTCACTCTAATAATTTATCTCCATCCGTTTGATGCCTCAAACGGTGCTCAGACCGCGCTCGGATGCAGCTGGATCCGACCATTCTGGAACCGGCCATTCTGGAACCGGCCATTCTGAAACCGGCCATTGTGGAACCGGCCATTCTGGAACCGGCCCATGATTCAATTGCATTCTTAACTGCAGAGACCGAAAGATCCATGAAGAATCAGGCGTCATGGAAAACTTTCAATGGCGAAATGATCGAACGCTGCGACCTCGATGCTCTTTTGCCTACCACGGATCAACCGGTGGCGCTTTCGGAAGCTCTGCGACAGTGATGCAACCACGAGAAGTGCGGTAGCGTGGGAGAAATTCCTTTCTGGTGAAGGCGACCCGACGGCTGCGGTTTGGCATGCCGCTGCCTCCGAGCCCAAGAGGAAGGTAGTCCAAACAACCAAGACTCTGTAAACATTCTATTCAACCATTCTTTAAACTGCATGTCTGGGGGTTGATATACATATAGGTTCGAGGAAATAAATATTATATTAGATGTAAGCTTGTGATAAAAAAAAACAGCCAACGTTAAAACCCGGTGCGAACTCAAAGAATAAGATTTTCATTTTTCAAACTTTCAGCATCGCAAATCCATCCACCGATCCCTCGAATCTTATGGCATTCGCTACCTTCCACATTATCCCCGCAAATCAGCGACACATCGGCGCATGATCGCTGCATACTCTCGATATATATAGATACACAAATTTAGTTAATTTGTATAGCGCCCCAAGAGATCTTAATCTCTATTCGGGCGCTTCACTTATGACTCGAGGCCCGAGCCCACAACCTCAGCTAGACTTTGATCGGGGCGAGCAGCTTAACCGCTGGACCAAACCTCTCAATCTCAATGTCATCCAGCACAAGGTTTCTCGTGCGACCCTCTCTCAAGCAGGCCAGATCTCTCGCGTTCGAACGACGCGCTCGTGACGTATCAGGTCGCGGCTCCGGTTATGGCAGTGACGCGGCCACGGGTCGTCGGCGTCGACCCGTGGCCGCGTCATTAAGAGGCACCGACCTACGGGTACAATAATCAGCCGCTTCGGACGCCGGTCGAGACCGCCGCCTGTCTAACGGGCGGCGACCGAAACCGAACGGGAGACGGCGACCGTTTCGCGACACGACGCCTGGCTGGCCATAATGCAACGCAGGAAACGGCGAGGCTAGCGTCGCCGTCGGTCGCCCGTTGCATCTGTTGACTACCGAAAGCGTACCGAAAGCCGCTTAAGCTGAGAGTGCTATAAAAAAACTCTCCTGCGTAACACCCACGAAATCTTTGTGGCTTAGCGGAGTTACAGACGGAGATACATTACATTAAGCGGACCGCTTCGAGACGAGCTTCCCACCTCACCCTCGACGACTGCCGGCTCCAGGGTAGGCGCATCGCTGACATGGCACCTGCAGTTGTCCATCCCCGCAGGTCGGCCGGGCAGCCAAGCAGGGTCGCCGGTCGGTTGGTCAACGAGGCAGGAGGGAGTGGAGCAAGCTTACTACCGGAACTCGGTTGAAAATTTTTTTCACATGCACAAAAAGAGAACTTAATCGCTATCCGGAAGCTTTTCGTATGCAGCGTGGCTCGAGCCCACGACCTCGATCGTTAAAGGCGAGCCCCGTACACCTGGGCCAAGCACCAGCTTACCTTACGAACAAGCCTCTGCAGCATTCGGCAAACGCTCAGCGAAGCACTGAGCAAACGCTCTGCGAGCGTCTACTTACAACGATCCGACAGGATATAGCCGCAGAGTCTCTTTTACGACCATTTCCAGATATTCTAGCTGAGTTACGTTTTCGTAGTTGAAGTCATCCTGTGAAAAAGGATGCGAAATCGTCACAATCGTCAGGGTATTCGAGCTGCACGCAGGAGAAGCCAAGAAACCTCGCTTTGACGACGCGAGATCATCGTCCGTGGAAAGCTGTCTAATGTAGCTAAGAAGCCAGAAGCCTCGACGTGAATGCAAACGGCATTGCACACTGGGCTACGGACGCCGTTCGCTTCAAATTAATCGAAAATTGGCCGGTCGTGCTGCGACAGCACGCTAAAAAAGTAGCAGAGCTGGAAACGACAGCAATGGAGCCGATTTAGTGCGCTACGACCGACCGCGCTTCGGCGGCTTCTGAACTCAAGTGTCCTTTCCCACAAACGTTGCACAGGTAACGGATGCCAGTCCTACAGACTCACGACAGATAGCAGCCGATGAAGCAAAAGCTAACCAGTCGTAGGTGCTTCGCAGGTACGTGTGTCGACGGTAGAAAAGCACTGCAGAAAAAATACGGCAGTCTGCGTAGTCATCAGAGTGAGACAAGGTTGTGGGGTATACTTGAACGTGTATCGATCACGAGCGAGTGTCAACCTTGGTCCGCCCCTATTGCTTGATTAGCAAATGACGTATCGAAGCCGACACAATATTGGCGGATAGAAGGGACGAGCATGTCGGCGCTTCGGCCTGCAGATTTCCTCCGAAGTGTTCATTGCAGCGTCTCGGTCTGCTTGATAAGCGCCTTCTAGGTCAATCGAATAAGTAACCATTGATTGGAACATCATCGATCGAATCGAATACTGTGTACAAGTCAGATGACAATCAACATCTCCAGCTGTCCGTATCGAAAGAGGCCAATTGACTAATTTGTTCTTTCGCTCATTCGTCACAAGGCGATTCTGAGCGTCCAGGCGGAGGAGAAGCAGCCAGGACCGAGTCACCGCTGCTATTACTACGCTGACGAGCTTTCCGAATCGCGCGAGAAAGCCGAGACGCCTTCCGCGCGGGCATCCAGCGGCCTCCCTTCCTGGCGCTCTTTCGGTCCCTGCTCAGAGAATTGAGTATGATGGCATCAGGGCAAGTGACTGGCGCTGCCTCGTCGCAACACTCGGGTCTTGCTGGTATGCTGGCCGCTGTGGCTTTGCAGCAAGCTACCACCCGCTCTGCCTCGATAGATAAGATGGCGACTCTCAACCAGGCGACCGCCTCCTCCCTCCCCCCCCGACGCACGCTCGTCTATATCCAGCGGGCCCACATCAGGTAGGCCGAGGTCTTCTTCGTTCCATCTTTTCCCTGTTGGCTGAATAACCTTCACATTTTATCGTACGCACTCTTACACCGCCCACGGACGCGTTTTCAATCCATTATGCACGTCTTGGCCGCGCCGGTTAGAAGTTCCGTCGCTTCGGCGAAAAAGTTCGGATAGTGCGAGGCCAAAGGCCTCATTCAGCCGTCACGAGGAGCCGTTTCGGCGATCGCTACCTGAAGGCCTACAGAAAAGCAGCAAGTTCTCCGACCGATACATCGCCACTGGAAGTGCACAGCATAGGAGGCGCCTTCGCCGCCGGAACTCTCAAGAAACGTACATAGGAGCGCCCACAATCGAATGCAGCGTCCCATACGCTGGGTGGGCGGCTCAAGGTCAATGTTACTTCTGGGTAGCCGCTGCTGACGAGTGCAGCTAGGCAATGGCGTGTGCCGAACAAAGAGACAGACGCACTTGGCCGGTCGAAGATGGTCGGCTCCAGGCGTCAAATTGACCGCAAGCGGCAGCAGCAGCGGCCGCAAACAGCTGTCCAGCACGCCTCGCATAGGCACTACAGCTGTGCGCTACAGCTGTGCGCCGGCTGATCGAGTCCCGACGCCCGACCGCACAGGTCGGGAAATTGCTGCGCCCGCCCGCCAGCACAACCGTCTGTGCATAAGTGGCGGTAATGCATCGTAAAAGAGAGCGCATTCGCTGGCCGGCGATGAATCTCGAAAAGGCGCGCACAGACTGCATCCGAAATCCTGACTTTTTTGCCGCTCGAGTCGGCCGAGCGAGGCTGCACTTTGCCCTCCCTTCAGGCAGCCCAAGCTGACTGGCTCGGGCGATGCGAGCGAATATTTCTGGGCGTGCCTTAACAAAAGGAGGCACCGGAAGCGCTCGAAGTGCTGCCATGAGCGATCCTCTTTCTTCGGCGGCCTAATCTTCGAAAGACACTCAAGCCGGCGCGGCGACGCTCGCTTTCACGAGGGTGACCCCCACTCCTGACCCCAGAACGCTGTCCTCAACCGAAGCAACCCGAGCGAATCGGCGAGCGTCGCGGCTGGCGCCTCGCTGCCAAACCGAAAAGTCTATCGGCCGCCGCCATAATCTCGCGCTCACTTTCCTCCAGCTCGCGATCCCACTCACACGCCCCGACTCTTTCTGGCGGCGGCGGCTCAGTCACGGACGCCGAGCGCCAGCCGGCATGCAGCTCGCTCTCTCTCGCTCACCTGCGAGGACAGCCGCTCGTCCAGTTCCAGCTGAAGCCTCCTCTGGCAGTCCACGTGGGTGGCGAGCTCGTAAGCGGCGTACGCGATGATGTTGCTGCTGGTTTCGTAGCCACCGACGAGAAAGACTACACTGTTGGCTTTAACCTCCTGTGCGGTGCAACGGAGCGCCGTCTCGCGATGACCTCGAGCCGGTGATGGCCTTTTGGGCGGCCGAAGGCTCGGGCGGGAAAGCTCAAGCGCCGCGGGCAGGCGAGCAACTCACATCCAACGACAGGCGCTTCCTGTTCTCACGCCTATCGCTCGCCGCCGCCGTGGCGGTCACCGCCACCGAGGGCTCGCACGACCCGGCGATAGAGCGGCCGCTTGCCGCCGGCGACGAGCTCGCAGACGGCCAGCCGCATAGGCCGTCGTCAAGCGCGTCTGCCGCCGTCGCCGCATCACAGCACGACGTCGATTCGAGCCCCGCCGCCGTCGCCGCTCTGCGGCCGCCGGTGCAGCCGTCGCCGCCCGGCGGCGCAGCTACCTCGGCATCGAGCAGGGCCTGAAGCAGGTCGGCGCGCCGCCGCTGGTCGCCGCATCCCGCCGCCCGCCGCCGGCTTTCGATGACGTCGCCGATGTTGTTGAACAGCCACTCCATGTCGTCGTACGTGTACGCCGACACCAGCTTGCACGCCTTCCACCAGAAACTCCGACATTCGGGGAAAATGGCTGCGAGTTGGCGAGAGAAGGACAAGAGTGCGCACGAGTTCAGCCGGCTTCGTCGGGCGGCTTGACACGGCTCGGCTTGAGAGCTCGGCAGAGCACGCGAGCGGACGGAGGCTGAGAGCGAGGCGAGTCGCCTGCGGCTGCTCCGACGAGGCATCCGCGCATTCGGCCTTCGAGCAACGCTTGCCGCACTAGAGCTCACGGCAGTGGTTCGTGGCATGGCAGTGGGGGACGCGAGCAGACCAGAAAGAAAGCCGCCGCGAGAGACTAGACGAGAAGGCGAAAACCGCGGGCGGCTACTGGCTCGCGACTGCTGCCCGAGTAGCTCGCATGATTCGGGAGGCGCCCCGCCGGCGGACGCCTCCCAAATGAGAGCTCGGGAAAACGAGCCGATCGCAAGGATCGAGCTCCGCCGACGCCCGGCCTCTGTCGGTCGACATCTGAGGCCATCGAGAAGCCAGGATGGTGGCTTTCGGTCACAGAGGGCCAATTTCAAGATGCCCGAGCGAGATACGCATTTCGGTACGCATTTCCCGTCGCTCCCAAGAGCTGCGACGCTAAGCCATGCTTGAAAGTCACTTCGCACGCTTTCTGTCGCCTCTCGGGTTGTGGTGCACAAAAGACGACAAAACCGAAGTGCTACTTACAGGACACGCCGAGCGTCGGGCTAAACTAGGAGACATAGCTCCTCCAATAGGTGATGCTTTTTAGCGACGGTCATCGTGTGCTAGGAGTTTAGCTGTGGTCTTTGACAGCTGCCTAAATGTTGAAAGTTGGATGAAGAAATCTACCTCCGAGGCTAGCCATCATGTCCAATACCTACGATAAGGGACTGTCTACCAAGGTGGCTTGCAGAAAATCTAACTAGCTCCCTGGTTCTGTCTCAGCTAGATTATTGCAATTCAATTTTGGCTGGGCTACTGAAAAATCCATTAGGCCACTGCAGCTGGTGATGAATACGGTTGCTAAACAAGTAAAAGAATCCCAGATGTTCAGCAATGTGCCTCATTTGCTGAATGAGCCTCGATGGCTTCCCATTGATCAACGGATATAGAGCAAAGTTCTTATGCTGACCCACAAGGCACGCCACGGCTTGGCTCCTTCAAACCTATCTGAACCCGCCGCATCAGTTTCAGCCTCCTCGTACCCTAAAGTCCTACGTGAACGATCACTTAGCTGTTCCATCCCTCCACTTAAAGACCGTTGGCGACAGAAGCTTTTGCTCTGAGCATCCTAGACTGTGAAACTCATTTCCACAACTCTTACGAAACGACAACTACTCTCCTACTGCCGACTGTGGCACGTCGTTTCCAGCCGTCCTGAGCTGCTACTTCCATGCTACTCACAACATCAACTGCTCTCCTGACTCAGCTATGCTTCTTACTTACAAAAATATAATTCATTTGTATAGCGCCCTAAGAGAACTTAACCTCTATTCGGGCGCTTTACATGTGCCACGGGGCTCGACCTTCGTCGGGGCTAGCACCTTAACCACTGGGCCAAACTTACTCGTTTCTTACTCTTTCTTACTCGTTTATTGTTTCGCGTGCGACGAAGTCTTTTGGCTACCGAATGCATACGAAAAACCGCTAAGGCTTTGAGTGCAATATATAAAACTCTCCTGTGAAACGCCCACTTAGTCTTTGTGGAGTTACCAGAGGAGATGTAGTGTGTTACATCGCATCACATCACCGGTTCGCCGGCAACCGCCGGTTCGAGAGCAGCCGATTTCTATGGTAAGACAATTGCTAGAATTTCAACGGTGCGCACATTTAAGACGGCCACCTGCTTGGTCAGACCGCCTGTCAGCTAGTCTTCGCGTCTTCGCCCACGGTTGCAGAAGCCATTGCGGCTGATGTGGCGAATCCGACAATGCCTCCCGAGGGAGCCCCTCGCTGCCGTTCGCGAAAGCGACCGACAGCGACCGCCTTCGACGCGAATCTCGCAGCGCGAGAGAACCCCAGGCGAGGACCGCCTGACGACGCACCTCCGAGCACCATCAGCCACGGCTTCCGGGCGAAGTCGTCGAACAGTCGCCTGCATCTCAGCAGAACCGGATCGGCATCGTTCTCTTGGAAAGACGGCTGGATTCCGAACGCACAGCTAGCGATCACGTTCATCGTCATGGCCTGAATGAGCCTGCAACAGAGGCGATGGCGAGGGCTCAATGCACTCGTCAAGCCGCCTAGCCCGCCAGCGCTGCTGCTGCTGCTGCGAGGGCGGCCGCCACTGCCGGCTAGCGGGCGAAGTAATGACATCACTTCCGTCTATCGGGCGACGCCGGCCAGAGGTTGCCCGCCTGCTGGCTCCAGCAGTCGCCGGCCGGCGGGCCACTCTGCTTCGACGCGAGATTGCTGCTGCTGCTGCTGCTGCTGCTGCGATTTCCGGCCGCACAGCTGGGGTAAGGTGCTTGCCTTTAACGAACCAGGTCGTGGGCACAAAGCGCCTGGACGGTTCTCTCGGGGAGGGGGAGGTGCTATACGGATGAATTATATTAATTCACACGACGATCGGAGGCAAGCCTGGAGAGCGCGGGCAAAGCCCCCAGTTCTCTCGCTCGCTTGGAATATCTGCGGTGACGCCGATCGTTCGGCACTTTGTGGAAGTTCACTCTTCGGAAATGTCCCACAGACCGATCGATTGACGATCTCGCTCCTGGAGAGCTCGTACCGAGTTTCTCGGACGATGGCAAGCCATCAGCCGCGGTAGTCGTCGCTGCTGCCACGGCCGCATAGACGCGGCCGTGAAAAGAGCGATCGGGCCAAGGGCAGCGCTGCCGCCGAAGCATAGACGCGGCCGCGAAAAGAGCCATAGGGCCAAGGGCAGTGCTGCCGCCGCCGCCGCATCCTCGAAAACGCAGCTCGCCTCGCTGCGGCTCGCTGCTCGCCACCGCACGCCGTCGCCCCACCCGTCGCCCCATCCCGCTTTGCCTTGACTAGCGCATTTCGTGGCTGAAGCAGCTGCTGCGGCTGCAGCTGCATCTGGCGCGAGGCACTAGCGAGCGACGTCTCGAGCCAGCGCTTTCCGGTAGGGCGCTCCACTGACCTGTGAATGTCGAATGCGTCGCCCGACTGGCACCTCTCATCAATTACGGTCATCAACTGGTCAATGCAGCTATTAATTAGCGGTAGCATCTGGAAATTCAGATAAGCCGACTGAGGCCGTCAGAGCGTCGGGCGAATGCTGCTGACAGCAAGCCGTGCACGTCTCCAGCACGTAGCCGAGCTCTTCGTGCGCTCGCGTGCTCGCGAGAAAGCTCGAAGGCCGTGCGGAGCGGTGCCCGTGTGTGAAACGTGCGGTCCCACAAGTGCGTCAGTCAGAGAGTCAAGCCAGCCTGCTCTGCAGCTTGATTCTGCAGTCCCATTAGCTGCCTCGTCGTTGGGACTGCAGTTCGCAGCTCAATCGCTTGCCGCGAAACCACTTTTCTGAATCAAATCGTTTAGCTACCCCTTCGTTCGAGCCTCAAATTGCTCGGGGGCCGTGCCTTTAGTTCGTACGCACCTAAAGCCTGGAGTTCACTCCAAACTGACGTCACGACATCCCATGACATGATGGCGCTTAAAAGGAGCAAAGTCGCATCTATTTATCACAGCATTTAATGTGTCCACGAGCTTTGTCCTTTGTCTACATATGCGTGCTGACACTGCATGCTGCCACTAACCATGTTTGCATGATGACGCTGTGCATGTCACCTCTAGTCGTGTTGTGCTTGTTGGCATTGAGCATGCTACCATCGAACATTCGATCGAGCTTCCTTTACAGCATATGTAAGGTGGCTAGAAAGAGACAAAGTTCTCTGATGGCGAAAACAAATGTATTATTATTATTATTATTATTATTATTATTATTATTATTATTACTAATGGCCTATCTTTCCGAAGACGACCACGACGCTGTGCCCGTCACCTCCAACCATGTTACGCTTGTAGATATCGAGCATGCAACTACTAAACATTCGATCACGCATCTTTAACAGCATATGTAAGGTATTTCTAACAACCTTACGTTCTCTGGGGACACTATACAAATTCGATAATAATATTATTACTATTATCCTTACGTATGGCCTATCTTCCCCCATAAGACCATGCCGGCGAGCACGAGAACGAGGCTTCGTCGGTGCCTTAGCCTCGCGGAGCTGCGGGCGTGCTGCCGAGAAGCGGCAGCACTAGAACACAGCGGAAAGCGTCCAGGGGGTGCCCTCGTAGGAGGGAGCCGATCTGCGATGCCACAGTGAATGGACGTCATCGTGTGTAATGCCAAGCGCTAGGAAAACGTGCTGAAAAGCAGCGCAGCCTCGCTCGGTTTCGACGTCCGAGTTTCGAATGTGTTTTCGCAGGCAGCTGGCATTTCTACGCGGCTTCGAGACCACCCGAGACGGCAGCGCCTTGCCGACCGCATCAAGCAGCACGGCCACTCGTTGCAGGTCTTTGGGTGGGCCATCGCCAAGCGAGGAAAGTTCTCTAGCGCGAGAGCGAGCATTCCAGAGATACCTGTTATGAGGAATGACGTCGCCGAATGTGCAGCACATGCGGGGAAAACTGTTCAGCGGGGCGTCGCGAAATCGGAACCTCGAGGTGAATAAGCAACCGCCGTGCTAAGCATTTATCGAGCAGCGGCAATTACCGCCAGCCCCCCCCCCCGTGGGTTCACAAAGTGCGAAGCACTGCGGCATTAGCACTCGGCATATGCAGCCGACGGCGGCAGACACTCGCCTGCTTGATCTTGCCCGTGCTGAAGCTCGGGCTGATGGTGGTACGCAGTCGCTTCCAGCGCAGCCCTCTGCTGAACAGCACGTGCACATCTTTGTCCGCCCCCGTGTCCGGCTCCGGCTGCACCGGGAACAGCTGCCGGTAAAAAAGACGGGGGAGAGCGAGTGACGCAGCGAGCCATACTTGCTGAAATGTCGAGATCCATGTCAAGCCATGCGGCGAGATAGCTGCTCTGCGACTGTCGTGCGACTGCCTGGAAACTCACCGCGTTCGATGCGTCAGCATGCGAGACACCTTTCAGGCACCCTAGTTTGGCCCGAGGGTAAGGTCAGCGGCGAAGCCAAGGGGGCGTTTGCTCCCTGCTCCTGCAGCACAGCGGGGCAGCGGCCTGCGCCGCCCTATCCCTACGCCTCCGACCGTCACCAATAGAAAAATTGTGTCTAAATTCCACGGCACGAGCGACCGCTGAGTTCTCGTCGAATTAACGCTACGATTTTACGCCGTAATTTTTTCCTTACTTGTGGGTCACTAGCAGCGCGTAAATAAAATTGTGCAGGTCTTGCCCCTTTCCCAAAATGGACATCCGCTTGCTCCGCCACTGGGTCAAGTGTTCGTTCGCCTTTAATGACCAAAGTCGCAAGGCGCGAGCCCTGCTGCACGCGATTTGTACATTCGGCGCCTGGATAGAGATCAAATCCTCTTAGTGCCCTAAACAAGTGAATAGCATTATTGTTATTATTATTTCTCGCCGATTACCCCGCCCCGATATCGATAGCGGACGGGGGGGGGCACTACCTGCGTGGAGCTCGTAGAGATCGGCGGTGATCCGACGGCGGCACGACAATGAGAACGCCGTCGCCTCGCGGACAGAGAGCGTTCGCGCCTGCGGACACCGAATACGCCACGATAGGCTGCTTCTCGATGAGCCTTAGGCGGCCGGTCTGGGACCCGCAACGACGCGCGACGTCTCGCAGATGCCTCGGTGGCTGTAAGAGCGAGCGTACGAGTGCGGCGGACCTGCGCGGCGCGAGCGCGCGGCGCCGTAGCGGCCGGCCAGCGCGCTTGCGCCGCTCTGCCCCCCCCCCGTTCGTGCCGCCCGCGCCCAGTCGCCGTCGACGGCCTTAAGCAGCTGTTGCTGGGCGAGTCTCGCGCGGCGACGGACGCGCGGAGGCACCGAATTTCTTCGCGCGCAGCTCCTCCGATCTCGAGCAGCGCGAGCGACGAACGAGCGACGACGACGGCACACACTCGAACCGCTCGTCGGGTAAGCGCGACGAACTGCCACGAGTTCGCGCCGCGAAACTGCGCGGCTGCCGGAAAAAGGAGAGCCGTTATTTACACGAGCGCTGACTTCTCACCTAGCTCAGCGCTCGGCGACCGCAGCGCCATCTCTTTTAAAGCTGCTCGCGCCAGTGTCGCGCAGCGACACTGGCTGGGGAAGTGGCGTAAGACTGTTCGAGCTTCGGGGGTAGGGCGGCGGCTAGGTCGCTAGGTACGCGACGTGAGTGCTCACCGCGTCACCCGGGAATAATTGCGGCTGCAACCCCGACGTTCTGGCTACGAGTATAGGCAGGAGCCACTGCAGCGAGCGCCGTCGCTTGCCGCAGCGACAGACGCTCCCGCTACCGTCGGCGGAAGCGCTGTGCCGAGGTAACACCGTGCCGGGGTAGCACCGCCGCTCCGCTCTCGGCCATGCCACTAGCGCAGGGCGGTTGGCGTAAACCCAAAAGACAATTTGCTGCGCCTCATGCGACTGGCGGCAAGGGTCGAGCTCGAATTCGACCGAAGCCGTCATTTTGTTTGACTAGCCAGCGGCGCGGCAGCTTGAAGTAGACGCGCTGGCGTGGGCGGGCGCCGGAAGCTACACGCTGCGCCTCTGTTGGTGAAGTAGGCCGCCGTGGAGCACGGGGTAGTCGCTCTTGGGTTCGAAACGCAGCTTTGACTAGAAGGATGCGGATCGCGTGAGGGTAGAGTCGGAAGGCGCTCGGAGGCAAACGCCCACAACTGGTGGCAACTACGCCACTGCTTCGCAGATGCGCCACTAGCAGTAAGCAACGAGTAGGAATGTCATGTGCCTAGAAAGAGACTGAGTTCTCTGGGGGCGCCATATCAAAGGTATTATTGGTAGTTTAACGCCCCGGATGCAAGCTAACGACAAAATAGCTTGTAATTTGACGCCCCGGATGCAAGCTAGCGACGGAAAAGAAACGGCTTCGTCTCCAATAACAACTCTGTATTTGGGCTCGTAGGGCGACGGCTCACAACCGTCTTCTCCTACGCCCGCGTTCCCGACGACCCCTTCTCTCTAGGCCGTGACTCATCCTCATGAAACATCAACTTAGTAAACCATAACCCAATATAAGTCATAAATCCATAAATTGAGGCAGCGCCATAAGACCAAATTATTATATTATTTTTATTAAATAGCGACCTTACCTGCAGCTTCTAAGTATACACCCCGAAAGGGCACCATGCCTAAAATTTTTACAGCTAGCTCAGTCATCATTATATAAACTCCTTTACTGCCACAAACCAGCAGAGCCAGCGATTCTAGCAACATCCCCTATTATCTAGGCTCAAGCTGATTCACTGCACCTATCACGGACGCTTCAAAGCCGCACATAAAAGTCGATACTTGCAAGTCATGTGACCGAACCGCGAAATCGCTACCGGTACTCATAACGTTGAACCGTAATAATAATAATAAAGCATTTTCATAGCACCCCAGTAGAGCTAAAAAAAAAATTTGGCCGTAGTACTTGTGCAGAAAAGGAGGCAGCTGAAGATAAAAGCGTAAAGTCGAATTCGAACGGTGAACCTACCCGTCGTCCGTGGAAGTTGCTAAACTTCTTAATAAAAATATCTCGCAGGATGTCCACATCCGACGTGACTAGTACCGGCGAAGAACCTTCATACATTCTGCAGCATGAAAAAGCGGCGCAGATAAAGTAGAGTCCAGTGATTGCAATATGGCCGCTACGACCGCCGTCGCTCCAGTTAACGTGCTTTCAAGACAGCCAGCCGCCTTTACTCTTTCCCTTCCTATCCCTGTCTCTGTCTCTGTCTCTGTCTCTCTCTCTCTCTCTCTCTCTCTCTCTCTCTCTCTCTCTCTCTCTCTCTCTCTCTCTCTCTCTCTGCCTCTGTCTCTCTCTGTCTCTCTCTCTCTCTCTCTCTCTCTCTCTCTCTCTCTCTCTCTCTCTCTCTCTCTCTCTCTGTCTCTCTCTGTCTCTCTCTGTCTCTCTCTCTCTCTCTCTCTCTCTCTGTCTCTCTCTGTCTCTCTGTCTCTCTCTCTGTCTCTCTCTCTCTCTCTCTCTCTCTCTCTCTCTCTCTCTCTCTCTCTCTCTCTCTCTCTCTCTCTCTCTCTCTCTCTCTCTCTCTCTCTCTCTATTTAGCCACCACTCGTCTCTGTCGCTGACAACCGGCGATTGTGTCTCTGCGTGAGTCCGCACATCTTCTGCTCTCTCTCTTTTTGTCTCTCTCTCTCTCTCTCTCTCTCTCTCTCTCTCTCTCTCTCTCTCTCTCTCTCTCTCTCTCTCTCTCTCTCTCTCTCTCTCTCGCTCGCTCGTTCCCTCACTCCTCAGCCCTCTCCGTTTCTCTCTCTTCCTCGCTCCTTCTGCCCTCCTCTATCTCCTGCACTCTGCACCTATAATCTAATCCTAACGACTCTTAACATTTCCGGCATCTCTGTCTCAGTGCCTGTGCCTTTGTCAACGCCTCTGTCTATAACTCGGTGACAATCTCTGACTCAATCCTAGACTCAATATCTGCCCGTGCCTCTGCCTATTCCGTGTGCACCTGTGACTGGTTGTCCGCCTGATTACAAGCCTCTCCTTTCCCTCGTTTAACCTCTCGTCTGTCTGCTTTGTCTTTCTACCCACTCTCTTTCTCTCTCTCTCTCTCTCTCTCTCTCTCTCTCTCTCTCTCTCTCTCTCTCTCACTCTATCTCCCTCTTTCTGGCTCCTCTTTCGCTTGCGCATCTGGAAGCAGACGCGACTCACCCGTAAGTAGAGCCGTAGCGCTTTGTCCAATCCGAGTACGCGATGAATGATTTCTAAAAAAGCATCGCGGTTCCGCCTCAACAAGTGGCCTTGACCGAGAGGCGGGCGGCGGCGGGGTCGGGGCGACCGCAAATGCACGCGCCACCAGCGCGTCAGCAGCCAACCGCTGCGCACTAGTGCCAGTGCGCGAACTTCTACCTTAATCGCCCACTCGTGCAGGTTTCCGAAGAGGATGTTGGGCTGCGGACCGTCGATACCCATGGCCTCGAACGTGCGAAGCTTGGCCTTTCTGGATCTGCAGCGTTTTCGGCGCCCCTGCCAGCGCTGACCCCAGCGAATTCGCCGGCGCGAGTGCGCCGAGCGCCCGATGCGCGCCGCCGCCGCCGCCGCAAGGACGCGGCGCCGCCGCCTGCGCGTCGCACGTCCGCCAGGTACCGCGACGAGACGTCGCGCAGCGTCCTGGCGCGCAGGCGGAGCCGGCGGCGGAGTGGCCTGGGGCCCTGGCGGGAACGTACCTTATTAAAAAGCACAGCAGAAGCCCGCTCGTGACGGCCAATAGACAAGTCGCTATCATTGTGTCGTTCCGCGGAGATGCGGGAGCCGGGGTTGATCTGCAACGAGGCGACTAAGGTCAGTGCGGGCGAGCAATAGAACACGGCTCGGCGCGCCAGCCGCGCCGGTGCCCGTATCGCGACCGCCCGAACGCCCCGCGCGCCCTCGCGATCGACCAAGAGCGAGTCATGGAGGCGGCGTCGGCGGCGGGAGGCGGCAGCGCACGGTCGAGCCCGACGCCGCATCGGCTGCTGCGGCCGCAGCGCGTTTCGCCGGGACGCGGCGGCGAAGGCTGAGGGATCGCCGCCTCGCCTGGGTGCGAGGCAGCGTGCGTACGGCCGACTGCGAAAAATTGCCGCTGGGGCAACCGTAGGCGGCTGCGCGTTCAGCCACCATAGAACCTACCAGCGCCGCTGTCAGGGAGCTCCGCCGCTAGCCGGGAGCTCTGCGAGCGCCCGCGTAATGGCCGGCTGCGTCGGCTGGAGCTGGTGGCGAGCGGACGAAGCAGTAATCAAAGCGGCGGCGGCGGCTCAACTTTGATCTAAGGAACCGCGGTCAGCGGGTGCTTGACCGAGGCGGCTTGTGGCAGAAGAGTGCATAAGTTGGCGAAATAAGGCATTTACGCTTTTGCTGTCTCATCCGGTGAGTATTTTCATACGGCCCAGTAAATATTTAATGAGGATTAATAAAAAAAAAAGGAGTCGGCGCCTTTGTGTTTGCTAGCCCCGGCAACGATGGCATGCGTGCCGTTTTTGGTTGCAGGAACAGCTCAGGCCGCGTTTATACGGTCAGTCCTGCTTCTGTCCTGCTTCAGTCTTTGGTGCATACATCACCAAGACTGGCGAGGCGGAATAAGACTGATGGAAGACTGGTTGAAAACGGAGAAACTGACCCTGTTCCGTCCAAGACTGGTTGAAAACGGATTAGCTGACCCTGTTCCATCCACTTCTTGGCCGAGACGGAGCTAAGACCGAATAAACGACTAATCAGTGAAGCCTAGTCGAGAGCCAAGCCTTATTCATTCCACTTTGAAAGGTGCGGCGGACGACATGACCGGCGAAGTCGTCGATGCGTCCCACAAGAGCCCCCCCACCCCCGTTTATCAGATATTGGAAGCAACTTCACATAGGAATCAGATCGTGAGGCGGTGGGTGTTTAAGGCTGTCTCGGAGAAGCTGAAATTCACCAGGATGTGCATCAAGAAGGGCAATTTCCAACCTCCGCAACGAAAGCAATTTTCCCAAGATGGCTCCGAGGGCGGTGCTAGTAGGCAGCGAGACGGAAGCAAACGCGTGCCGAACCGACCGTGTTAGTTACCTAAAAGAAGGAAGAAGACAAGGATCGGAGCCGTGACGTAGACTGTGTAGACGCGCGGCTTTAGGCGTCCTGCACATTCGCCGCTGCAGCCTTACAACAGACCGAGCGATCCGACGGCGCGTCCGTCTACGGCGATGAAGACATAGCTCCGATAATCGAGGGCGTCGCCAGGCAGCCGGTCATGCCATCGACGGCTTCTCCCGCCGGCAGATTAGCTCGAGAGCGACCGCCCCCTCCGCTTGGACGCCTCGCCGTCCGCGCCGTCGAGGGCACCGGCAGCTCTCGGGCCTCGCTAGCCGCCCCGCGCGGCCCGATCGGTCGTGGCTCCGATCCTAGTCGATTGCTCCCAGGCGCTCGCTGGAAGCTTGAGGGTAGCCAAGCCTGCCACTCAACACCAAGCTACATGAGCGGAGCGAAAGAGGCAGAAGGAGCAGAGTACGCAGTAGAAGGCGGCGTCATCATCTTAGCTCGCCTCTCTCCTCTCTCGCGCTTTTTTCTCTCCTCACCTTTCTATCATCTCTTCTCTTGTGTGTGTCTCTCTCTTCTTTCACCTCCTTTCTATCCTCTCCTCTCGCCTGTCTCTCTCTTCCCCTCCCTCCCTCCCTCTCCCTCCCTCCCTCCTTCCCTCTCTCCCTCCCTCTCCCTCCCTCCCTCTCTCTCTCCCCTCTCTCTCTCTCGCTCTCTCTCTTTGCCCCTACGGGTAGAACTCGAGCGCTACGAATACCTATGAGTAATATTGAGTCGAAGTGAAGACTCTTCAGTTTATTTCGCATTGCTAATTCTACTGCTCACTGACGCCGCTCCAGCCGCCACTCGACAAACTCAGCAGCAGGCGCCTGGAGAATAAATACTTTCTAGTCGGATTGTCCTTAATGTGGCTCGGCGGACGCCCAATGACGTTTACAGCGAATGCTGCGGCCGGACTTCTCTCTGGTCATAGTCCTGTCATCCTCTCCGTCTCTTTCTCGTTTTAAGCCGTCGCTCCCGCCAGAGCACAGGCACGAATATCCGCAAGGAACCAAACCGCTGACGGTGAAAAGGACAGGATCCTTGGGTTTGAAGCATGCCGATTCATCCATCCAGACCCGGCATGCGGCGCGCTTCCGTCCGAGCGCGAGCAAGCGGCACCGGCGACCGGACCCATGCTTTCACTCAATGCGCTCGTGCCAGGTCGGGCGTGCCTCGCCCACCCAGTGAGCCAGCCACTCGCCCTGCACCTTTCCACAGCCTAAGCTCAGCAGCGTGCCGCCCGTCCGCTCAGCCCGCGGGCGGAGCGCTGGACGAGGCCAACTCGCCGACATCCCTCTCGTCTTCTTCCGCTTCCGTCGCCGAACGCTGGCGCGCGGCGACGGGCGGCCAGAGCGAGACGCTGAAGGACGACTTGCGCTCCGCCGATTCGGCCGAGTCTGCTTCGATTGGCGAGGTGGCGGCGTTCCCGCCACCGAATCGCGGCGCGAGCGAGTCCGCCTTCGCTGCGGCTCGAACGACGCGCGCCGGCGCGAGAGCGTCGCGCCGGAGCCGGCGCGACGCTCTCGCGAGAGCCGGCGAGAGCGAGCGTTTTTATTTCGTCGCGCCGCTCGAGAGAGCCTCCGAGGTAAAACGGTTAGAGCGCCGCGCTCGGGCGCGCGCGAGCCTCGGGTGCTCGGGTGCCCTCAGTCGGCGGCTTCGGACGCCGCAGCGGCGCCGCTGCTCGCGACTGCCCGCGACTGCCCGCGACAGCTCCTCTGGGGCCCGGTCTTACAGCGCCTCACCGCGACGAAGACTCCGCCCTCCCCGCACCCCAGCCCCTGGCTGGCGTGTGGGCGCCGACTCGAGCGGGCACCGACGACGGCGCAGCAAACACTGCCCCGCAGGATTTGCTGTCAGTCGCCTCGGACCGGCGCTCGCGCACTCGCGCCGGTCCGCAGGCCCGACTTGGCTTTCGCACGCGCGCTGCCGTAGGTACACACGGTGCGCCAGCGGTGGCCACCGGCGGCGAAAGGGCGGCGGCGGCGGCGGTGGCGGAGGGGGCGGCAACGACGAAGGCGCGGCGGGAGCGAGTGCCCGGCATCGCCGCGGGAGCCAATTACCGAGGCGTGAAGACTCGGCCACAAATGACGGCTATCTAAGCAGATCAATTACTTCGGCTACTTAGAGACCGATTAAGGAGAGCGGCAGCAAGGCTGGCGCAGCCTCCACGCCCCTCACCGCGAAGCTTCCCGCCTATTCTGCGATCGCTGCCGCCTCGGCGGCGTCGGCATAGCGCGGTGCGACCTCACGCCTCAGCCGCCGGCGACCGATCGGCGTCGACGGCTGCCTTGGGCACTGCCATCGGGTTTGCCTGCGCGGCCGAAGCCAATGCGAAGTGCTGCGTTGAGAAGCGCGGCCGGCGTAAACTCAAACTCAAAAGCCAACCAGCAATAACTCTCTCCTTTAGTCTTCGTTGACACACTCTCTCTCTCTCTCTCTCTCTCTCTCTCTCTCTCTCTCTCTCTCTCTCTCTCTCACATTGTATCTGTACGTCACCTATTCGTCGTCCGGCTTATCTCTACTCTTTGCTTTCGCGACAGGCGTGACTACGATGACCGCGGAGAGCGACTAGCATTCAAACGCACAGGCGGCGGCTCGCTCGCACGCGCGCGAGGCCCGATCGTGGCCGGCCCTGCCGAGCGCGGCTTCGTGCGAATCGTCTGCGCGCTACGAGACACTCACCTCTGAGCGCGCACGCTGCTCCCGATCGGCGGCAGGCGTAGCGCAGGCAGAACAGTGCCCAACGCCCCGCTCCAGGGGAGACGATCGTGGCCGACGGCGACGGCACGGCGGCAGCGCTACCGGACGCAGCAGCGGATTTCGCGGATGGCGTGGCGGCGAAGTCGGCGGAGGCGCGTGCTTGCACGCCCGGGCGTGCCGCGTGCGCTCCGAGCGATGGCAGGCGCCCCCCCCCCCCAGTCGATAGGCTGTAGCCGAAGGCTTGGCGGCATCGCGCGATGCTTCCGCCTCGGCGGGATGACCTATCATTATACTTTATTTTTTAACTGGCGCCAGCTAGAGTGGCAGGCGCGCGCGCCGCAAACGCGCGCGTCGCCAGCCCGGTCCAGGGCTTTGTTGTCGCCGACGGCGGCGGCGCACCGTCTTCCGATTAACGCGCACCCGCTGGCCGCACCCCTCTCGCGTATACGGCGAGCCTCGCTGACAACAAGACGAGCACTTTCTCCCGTGCTGGCGGAGTGCAAACAAATGTGACATAAATAACGACGTCCTATCGATCCCGCTCCGAGTCCTGCGGTGCATGACGCAACGGGCTCGGCGCCCGTCTCCTTGGCGACGCATTATTGGCTCCCACACGCGGCCTCCCGCTCGCTCGCGTCCGCGGCAGTGCGTGCCGCTGCCGGCAGTGGCCGGTTGCGGCCGACGGGCGGCGCGCGCACTCAACGATCGGCGAGCGCGCGCCAGCGCCCGACAAAGACCGCGCGGCGGGTCGCGGCGGCGGCGGCGAATACTCGGCTCCCGACAATTTACCGCCGCTTCCTTTGGGGGCAACGTACGTTCGTAGATTGAGGCCTTGCCGCCACGCAACGGCCACCCAGCCTCCTCCACACGATCGCACACGCAAGGGCGCACGCGCGCGCGCCAACGCATAGGCGCCACTCACCTGCGTGCCGCCGGTTCTGTGCCGTCGCTCTGACGTGCCGACAGACGCAGGGGCGATGCTATGCCCTCGCGTTGATCGCGGACGGAGACTCGACGAAACCCGCGGGGCGCACGCTGCGCTCTCTCCGCGTATCGGCTAGTAGCGGTGGCGACAGTGCGAGCGGCTGCAGAAGTCGCTTCGCTTTCATATATAGCCCCGGGGCCGCCGCCGCCGCTGGCGGCGGCTACGGCCGCGTGCGCGCGTGCCAACGCCGAACGGTGTGCACCTCACGACCCGACCTATGGAGCGACCGATGGAAGCCCCGATACCCGTAAATAAATAAACTCAATCTAGGGAGTTAAATGCCAGACAATCGCTCGCTGGATATTTAGGGACCCCGTATCTGCTTATTAGAGGCGGCTCGCAGCGGACGCGCTCGCAGTCGGAAGCAACTGCTTAGGGAGGATCTAATTAGTCTCGCTGGGAAAACGGGAGACAGTGCGCCGCAACCTGCTGCGGCGGCAGAGCGAGCGGAAACGCCGGCCGGAGGCCGCGCGCCTAGAGGTTGACGCCCACTGACCGCCGCCACCGCCAGGTTTGCCCGCCTGCCGCGGTGTCGCGGCAGTTGACGCCTGTGCTCGCGCAGTCGTCCGGCGGCGAGGCCGCGAGGGCCGCCCAACGGTCTCCATCCGTAGCCTCGCAACTGTCTTCGGCTAGCTCAGCCACCCTACTGCGACTCACTCAGTGCATTCTTAGTTTCCCAAACTCACCGCTCGCAGTCGTTGCTCCATTCCTTCCGCTGCCTCTTTTTTTTCGTGCTCTAGCTCTATCTCGCTGAGTCTCTCTCTCTCTCTCTCTCTCTCTCTCTCTCTCTCTCTCTCTCTCTCTCTCTCTCTCTCTCTCTCTCTCTCTCTCTCTCTGTATATACAGATAAATACGTATTTATGCACTTACCTCTCTGTCTCTCTTTCTCTCTCTTTCTATCTGTCTCTCTGTCTGTCTCTCGCTCTCCCCGTCTCTCTCTCTTTCTCTTAGTTACCCGTTTCACTACAAGCATCATGAAGACTCAGTCGCTTCTTTGAGTCTGTGCATGTCCGTCCACGTCCCGTTCTAAGCTGTTCTACAACGACGCCTTTTTTGTCCTTTTTTTTCCTACGCCGCCAGCTTCAGTCAGCGTGCTCGAGCGTCGGCAGACGGCACCTTGAAGCGCCGTCTGCCACCACCGCCGTCGTTGGCCGCCGTGGGAACTGGGCGCTTGGTCGCGTAGCGGTCGAAGCAGCTGCCGCCGACGGGCGTCTCTGCTGCCCTCTCCATTCCCGAACGTACGCTGCCTCGCCGAGTTAGCGACGGAGCAGCACCGTCGGCGAAAGCGGCTGAGCCGCGGCCGACGCCGACGCCCCACCGTTCCGGGCCGCTAAGTAGTGCGGCGGTGGCGGGCAGGCGGCGCGCGGCGGCCCGGTCGGAATAAGGGCGCTTGAGCGGGACGCGCCGCGCTCCGCCAGCGCACGCGCCTTTGAAAGCCTCGGTTTGGCTGCGGAGCGCCTCCAGCGCCGATTGCGAGAGCTCCGCCGCCGCCGCTCCCCGCGCGATTCGAGCCGAGACCCTTAGCCCGCAGCACTCTGCGACCGACAGTGCGAGAATCGCTTCTGCGATCGCGCGGCGACGCGAGGCGAGCGCCGCTGCAGGGACTATCGCAGCCGCCAGCACTCCGAGGGCCGCTCGATGCGAGCGAATGCGAGCGGCGCGCGTGCGCGCGGACGTACGCCCGGCGGCGCGGCGTAGCGCGGCCGAATGCCTCGCATTTGCTACGCTGCAGACGAGGGACCAGCGGCGAGACGCGTCGCCGCGCGCCATTGCGAAAGCGCGCAGCTGGCACCCGTCCGAAAGAGACCAGAGTGGAACCTCGGTGGCCTTGTCGGGCGGCCTCTAGGGAAAGGAGGGAACGCCCGTACGCGCGGGGGTGGGGCCAATGCGTGCACTTCCTGCTCCTGTTGACCTTGAGCAGCGATGCTCAAGGCGAGGTTGAGCGGGAGCCTTCAGCGTGAGAGGTGGCTTGACGCAAACGCAACGGAAGGAGGCGCCGAGGTGAAAATAGAAAAGAAGGCGGCGCCGAGAACAAAGCGCTCGCGTTAAGGAGGAACAAAGGGGCGAGCGAGCGAGCCAGGCGGCGAGATCGAAGGGAGGCGGCGGGGCGGCGGGAGGTGAGGCGAGAACGACTGGGTGACGCTCGCGTTCCTCGCGCTCGGGCGCGCGCGCTCGCGAGCAAAATGGGGCGCACTGCTGCGATACGCTCGCAATGGTCACCTCTCGCTGACCATTGTCGAAGCGAAAATCGGCGAGCAGCGCGAGGCGCGGCGGCAGACGAGCGGTCTGAACGCTTGCCATCAAAGTGGCGCGTTAAGTAACGGTTAGCTGATTCAGCAGCGTCATTTATAGAGCGGCAGAAGAGCCCTTACGGCTATCACCCCTTTGGCAGCAGCAGGCAACAAGGGATTGTCTGCTGCAGGACTCAAACCCATGACCCGAGTCGTGAAGGTCAAACACCTTATCCGCAGGCTAAAACCTGGGACAAATGTGCTACCCCGATTGACCTTTTTGATTGTCTAGTGAATTTCTTTCATTCAGGCCACTGAATAGATTGCAACCTTAACTACATGGCAAATAAATCCTCCTGGAAGCATTAGAAATGTTGAGGAATTTATTGGACTGGCAAGCGACATCTTTGATCGAATAAAATAAGTCCCACCACCTGATGCGCAGGATGGTATATAAAAATTAATTATAAAAGAGTTTCCGTTGTAATAACCAAGAATTATTCTGGAATTAAGGCAAAACAATGAGGATCGAAGATTGAGGAGGATCGAGAAGGATCAAGGATCGAGGAGGATCGAGGATCGAGGAGGACCGAGGATCGAGGATGATCGAGGATCGAGGAGGATCGAGGATCGAGGAGGATCGAGGATCGAGGAGGATCGAGGATCGAGGAGGATCGAGGAGGATCGAGTATTGAGGAGGATCGAGGATCGAGTATCTAGGAGGATCGAGGATGATCGAGGATCGAGGATGATCGAGGATCGAGGATCGAGGAGGATCGAGGATCGAGGAGGATCGAGTATCGAGAAGGATTGAGGAGGATCGAGTATCTAGGAGGAGGATCTAGAAGGATCGAGGAGGATCGAGTATCGAGAAGGATCGAGGAGGATCGAGTATCGAGGAGGAGGATCTAGAAGGATCGAGGAGGATCGAGTATCGAGAAGGATCGAGGAGGATCAAGGATCGAGGAGGATTGAGTATCGAGAGGGATCGAGGCAAGGGCATCGGGAAGGCACTGCTTTTGCCCTGCCGCCGATTAAACAGTGGCAGACTTACTGTACATTATGAGACGCATCTCATTTGGTAAAGTTCGACCCTGGGAAGAGGCAGAAGCTCGTCTAGAGAACTCGATGCAACGAGCATCGAGCCTCAGCACTTTTTCGTCGTACATTTTCTATGGATTTCAAGACCGCTACCAAAGCAGCATGCCCTAACCCAACAGCGACAGAAAATATAGCATCATATCATCTCTTTGCCTTTCCATGCGGACAAGGCGGACACGCCGACTGAGTTTGAGTAGCATAAGGCGGAAGAAAGCAGAGAAAGTGGACGAGCCACAAACCCAGCAATGAGAAGCAAGACAGAGCTGTAAATAACTAAACCTGGCGGCTACGAGGCTGCCCCAGACGTGCTAGCTGATTGTCTCCGACAAAGCTTCGTTGATTTCACTTGCAGTGAATTGGCTTATTCGGAATGAAGACAGACCCTTATCAAAATCATACAGCGGCTACACACTAATCAATGCTCAACAGATACTTGTTAAAATAGCTGCACGGGCAGAAATAAATTAAAGGCAGCAATGAGTTCAAAAATAAATTAAACTAGAGAGAATTAAACTAAATAGAGGCACTAGGTAAGGCGGTTGCTTTTCGCGACCTCGGGACCGAGGTCGTGGGTTCGAATCCTACGGTGGGCGATCCTTAATTGCCGCTGCAAGCGGTGGTGATAGCCGTAAAGGCTCTTCTGTCGCTATACAAAAGAGGCTGCTGAATCACCTGGCACTATAATTATTATTATTATTATTATTAAACTTGCTTCTAAAAAGTCCTTTGACCACTTCACAAAATCAAGCGAAGCTTGAAAAGGATATGGTCGCCGCCGTTGGCACGAGCCTAGCTCCAGGGGACTGATCCTTATAAGAGGGGTGAACCTTGCCCTGTGCCTGCCGGATCACCTCATCTTAGAAGGTCAGACCGCCCGGCTTAGTGAAGGCGGGGCCGAAGCCCGCTTGCAGCTCCCAATGCTTCTGTCTGAGAGTATCTTTCCGTAAGGCAACTGCTGTCGCGCACTCCCAAGCCTTCAGCAGTGTTTGCTAACATTTTCTTTTGGTTGCATACGTTGTTTACCCTCCCACTGGTGCCGAAATGTGACCAAAAACCTCAATCGTGCCCACGTAAGCGGGCAAAACAAATGAGATTAACGAACACGCCGTTGGGGTTATGACCCAGGCACATGGACACCTTTCGAGCTGGAAGGATATAATGTAATGTAATGTAATGTATCTCCCTCTGTAACTCCACAAAGTCATAAAGACCATGTGGGTGTTACGCAGGAGAGTTTTGTATAGCGCATTCACAGCCTAAGCGGCTTTCGTTACGCATTCGGTAGCCAACAGACTTCGTCTCACGCAACAAAGAGAAAGTGGGAAGCATAGCAGAGTCAGGAGAGCAGTTGAGGTAGTGAGTAGCATAGAAGTAGCAGCTCAGGACCGCTGAAAAAGATGTGCCATAGTCGGCAGTAGGAGAGTAGTTGTCGTTGCGTAAGAATTGTGGAAGCGAGTTCCACAGTCTAGGACCTGCAGAGCTAAAGCTTCTGTCGCCAACTGTCTTTAAGCGGAGGAATGGGACAGCTAATTTATTGTCCACACAGGACCTGAGGACGCGAACAGGCTGAAGCTGATGCAACAGTTCAGCTAGGTATGAAGGAGCCAAGCCGTGGCGGGCCTTGTGGGTCAGCGTAAGAACTTTGCTCTGTATCCTTTGCTTAACCGGCAACTATCCTAGCTCTTTCAGCAAAGGATACACGTGCTCAAACCACTGGGACTTGAAGACTAGCCTTGCAGCCATATTCATAGTCCGCTGCAGTGGCCTAATAGCTTTCTTTGGCAGCCCAGCCAAAAGGAAATTACAATAATCAAGCAGGCATAAAGCTACGTGCAGACATAAAGCAACGTGCAGAAATTTGTCCGTGGATTCTAGGCTAAATTCAAGTCCATTTAAACACAAGAAGAATGTTGGAATATGGCAAAAAACCTCCGAAAAATATGGCGCGTTGACAAAGTTCAATGCAGCTCTAGAAATGGCTGTTTAAGAAATGCCATCTTGCTTCAGATTCTTCTACGATAGCTTTTATTTCGGGTAAGAAAACGCTTCTCCGTGACTAAAAACCCGTTTTCTACGAATTTCCCCAAAAATTAATGATGCCTCATCAAAAAATTTCTATTTAATTTATTTTCTGCAAAAATGTGTAAGCAAAACATGCAAATCATCCACATGCAAGTACCAGCATTTCTTGAGCTTACCGCTCAGCAAGCATTGCGGCCGGACACGAGGGCTGCTACCATCATAGAAGCATCGGGATACCCGGTATCAGCTATTAGCGAAAAATCTATTATAAATTTGGCGGGCGATGCTGGAACGATATTTTTGCGTGCGATCATGCGTGGGCGAAACAGCCTAAACATTAGTAAGAGAAATGCCTTTAAATTCACTTCGTTGCTCTGTGCCCTTGTCAAAACTATAGCGGGCATACAGACCATTTTGATGAAGTTTGGAAAACACAGTCACTCGAGCTAGTAACTTGTCTTATGTCCTAACTCCAGCAGAAAAATACGCCCAATGGCATAGGTAGCTTCATATTTTTCAAAGAATCAGCCCATTTCTACTTTTCCTCTCAAGTGCTCAGGCTGATATGCTTTCTCCAGGGCGCTTTGGTGGTCACTGATAGCCCGATAGACTCTAAAGTCTATGGCACTTAAAACCTATCTTCGACTTCAATGTTCGCAACCGTGGCTAGCTGACAGCCATTCGGATTCAGCCATACTTGGAGAACCGGTTTGATATGCCTGCACATACCATCGCTCATGGATACATGTACAGATTGGCAGCCCCCTATCAATTTCCGTTGACAGCCTCGTCACATTTAGTGCCGTACACCTCACTTAGTGGCCCTGATAGGGTGCTGCTGCTCTCGTTCTTGGAATGTCGTGAACTTCTAAGAATTTATTTCGCATTTTCCATAAGCACCATAGTATTAGGCGCAAGTATTTGTACGAGCATGTATTGGCATGTAAAGATATACTTTGCATCGTTATCGGTACTTGCATCGACAACAGTCCTTTTAGAACTGAAGGATATGCATGCTGGTAGGCCTGCGCAAGCCATTCCCGATGTGCTGTCCCTGAGACTTGTACTGTGTAATACTAGCTTCATGCGTGCATGGGGGTGTGCAACGAAGGCTACGGGTTTAGCCAATGCGAGTGGCTCAAGCGTAGCAGCTGTCGTTGGGGGCGAGGTAGGTACGGGTCTCTTCGCTGACTTGCAAGATACTCTTCTTCACCTTCCGCCACTATACCGACCGGAGACTGAGACCTGCGCTTCTTCCTTCATCGACACTTATTGATTTGCACGTTTCAGTACTCCTATTGCTGCCGGCTAATATCAAGCCATGCAGCTCTCTTCGTCGAGTGCCCTCCTAGCTCTCAGCTGTGCGCATCTCTTTCTCTTGTCTCTGTGAGATGAAAGTCCGTCGGCTGCCGCTATACGTACGGAAAGCCGCTTGGGCTATGTGTGCGAAAGCTTGCCGGCGTAGCAGCTACTTAGTGTGTGCAGCCCTTCGGAGTTACAGACGAGGGACAGGGGCACGTGCATTGAAGCATTGAAGTGCCGACCGTTGGTACAGCTCACAGCTGCCACGCCCCGTGGCACGGCAGCCGCTCAGCCTCAGCTCCTCGCATCGGCTGAAGCCTTAGCAGCCTTAGCAGCTCAGAACATCAGCGATGCTAGTGAACCTAGCAGCACAGTGTACGTATCTATCTCGCCGTTTGCTGTTGACTTGCTTGCCGTGCCCGAAACCTGACTACAATATACAAACAATACGACCATAGCCGATGCCACCCATGCAGGCTTCAATCCCGATCTTTCATATCCCGAAGTCTTTTTAAACTGGCGATGTAGTGGTGAATGTCGCTCGTTTTTCATGTCACCGAATTTGAAGCCCAATTTGCAGCCACTCATAACAGTCTCCTTCGAATCACTTGTACTCAGTTTCTATAACCGTCAGCAGCAACTGGTGGTAATAAAACAATGTAAGCTGATATAAAAGCCTCATTTATAAAGCGGAAGAAAGGGCTTCATGGCTTTTACCACCACTTGCAGTGGTCAATAAAGTATCGACCACTGCAGAACTCGAACCCACGAACCGGTACATGAAGAGTAAGTACCTTACCCCTGGCTGAACTGAAACCCAGGGACAATCATCTTTCGCCGCCACCCAGGTGCCAATAGCTGCTTCATTACCAATTTTTTCTATCTGCTTTCGAACCTGTTTTCCAGAAATCGTTCGTTCGTCATACTTGGTGAGTTCAGCATTCCTTTCGATAACCCAGCCGACCCTTCATGAGCTGGAATCGTTCCCTGGCTGATTCCTTGTGTCACATGGCGCATGTGCATGGCCCAATCGCATCAAAGGAACGTTCTAGATCAGATATTTTCGGTGATTGTACACTTTAAACTACTATTTTTACCTATTTCTGTTCAATCATTTGAGAAACCGCTAAAGTACGGAGTGAGAAGGCAAGGCTTTCTGCTTCCGGTCTGCTTCTTTCCAGTTTACTCTGTCTCTCTCTCTCTCTCTCTCTCTCTCTCTCTCTCTCTCTCTCTCTCTCTCTCTCTCTCTCTCTCTCCCTCTCTCCCTCTCTCCCTCCCTCTCTCCCTCCCTCTCTCTTTCTTTCTAGCCGACTTAATTGCAAAGCAAAATCTAGGTTTTTTATGCAGACGACGTACCGCAGTACTTTGGTCACTCTCTTCCTTTCAGCTGCTAAAACTCTCCTATCTCTCGTATATGTATTGCTGATGATTGCACGTTGGTGGCAGCTAGATTTTCAAATAGAATGACGATAAAACTAACTTAACAGCTATCGGTAAAGCTAGTGCTACATAGAAACTGGAAAGCCTATCCTTAAAAATGGGCCCGGTCACAATGTCTGTCTTAGCCTCTCCTTGGAATCTGACGGTCCTGTTCTCAAGATACATTTCACTGTAGCATCACTTTAGCTCCTGTTGTCAAGTCTGCCTACTTTCAGCTACGCAGCATTGCAGGCTGTGATCCGTGCATTTGTGACATCCTGTCTAGACTTCTGTAGCTTACTACTCTCATCTCTTCATGCCGGTACAACTGTAAGACGCTTACAGTTGTAACAAAACTCTGCAGCTAAGCTTGTCCCTCGTGTGCTTCGCAACTTCCTGATTGCAGAAATTCTCACAGGTCTGCATAGGCTTAACCATAAAAACATGTGTAGACTTCACGATTCTGTTACTCGATGTTAGATCACTCCATTCGCATGCCCAGGCATCAATTTGAAATGCTTCTTAATCAGGCTTCGCATTGCATCACCCGCTATTTCAGCAGTGCGATTAACCAACCTCAAATCCCTTAAAAAACCTAGCCCCCAGCTTCTATTCTCGTAAATCATGGAACTCACAAGGGACGTCGCGACATCTTCTTACTCGACGAAATTTAAAACGACGTTAAAAATACACCTGTTCCTCACATCACTTGCTGTGTCCTTGTGAATTGTCTTCTGTGTGCTTGTACGCGCTTAAATTGTGCAAGGTATCACTAATCAATTAATTTTCTTGCCTTTCATTATATTTAAAGTGTCTACAAATGACTTTAGTTTTCCTATAGCATTACACAATTTATTAGCATTGGTATTACTATAATCCTGACGTATCTGGTATCTCATAAATCTATTTCACGAATCACTAATGAGCTCTGAAACTGTCAAAACCTGGCTTATTTGGTACGATAAAATGAAGTTTCAATAATAGCCTAATAGCCAATAGTAACTAAGGTGGTACGAATAAACAGTCCGAACACCTAAACAACCAATAAATTAGCAAGCACTTTGTAAATCATAAATAATTGTCAACGCGAAAAAGACTACACTGAAACTGAACTAGACTTAAGCAACTCGCACCTACCATTAACCAATGAACTAACTTTAAAGATGCGAAACAGTTACCACTTGCCACAAATATCAACGATGCATTTTCATGTAAAAACCCGTATAAAGTCCAGCGTGTATGTAGCAATCTACCTTGAAACAATGAAAATAAAATAATGTGATTCAGTGTGATTCAAGCGCGATTCAGAAATTGCAAGCTTAACGCTCAAAATCGGCTCTGCCAGCTTATCTCTTGTTGAATCTGTACGAAATCTAGGTGTCATGCTCCAAAGTGACCTTTCATTAGACGACCACATTAGGTCCACAATCATCTGCCTAAATTCAGCTACACAACAATGCTAAAATTCGGGCTTGTTTAGACAAGGATACCACATCTAAGTTTCTCCATACATTTGTGACATCACATCTTGACTTCTGTAACTCACTGCTTGCAGGCCTACCGGCATGTACAAGCAGGCGATTACAGCTCGTGCGAAACTCTGCAGCTAGGCTTGTCTGTCGTAAGCGTCGCAGTGACCACATCACACCACCTCTCGCCGACATGCACTGGCTATCAGCCAAGCAACGCATCGACTTCAAGGTTTGGTCACTCACTTTTAGGTCACTTCATTCTTTGGCTCCAGCATACCTATCAGAGCTACTGCCCCACCAGGCTAAGTATTGTACCACCCGCTTTTCGGAATCTAACTGTTCCGCAATACCTCGTACAAACCTCAAATCCTTCGGAGACCGTGATTTAGATCGTATGCTCCCAAAGCCTGGAACTCACCTCGACTTGAGTCACGACGTTCCCTGACTTGACAACATTTAAAAAGAAATTAAAAACACACCTATTTAGCACAGCATTAGTAGGTCGCTGTGATTTGTCCTTTATGTGCCTATGCGTGCTGACACTGCTGCATGCTGCCACTGACCAAGCTTGCATGCTGGCCCTGTGCATGTCACCCCTAACCATGTTATTCTTGTTATTTATTGAGCATGCTATTACCAATCATTCGATCGTGCTTCCTTTGCAACAAATGTAAAGCACCTAAAAGAGATTGAGTTCTCTGAGGGCACTTTATCAATTGTGTAGTTATTATTATTATTATTTTTATTATTACTAAACCCCTATAACCTTTGGAAAAAAATCACTATTTATTGATTAACGAGCACCTTAACAACCATAAAAACGAATGAGCAATTTGCTTAGATCCTAATCATTGCTCTAATTTCCAACTTACTTCCTCGACTGCCATCAATATCAGATAAGTGTGTCAAATTTTTTATGCCCCGTGAAATTTAAGTTTGCCTTGTCATGCAACTATTCCCTATTGGGATCGAGCTGGACTTGCGTGCAGTGCTAAAATGCTCCACTGCCGAGCCCGGTATTTCTGGTTACTTCTGGAGTTGTTACCAGGTTATTATTGATAGCTAGTGATTTTCTATGCGAAATTGATGACAAATTTTAAGGTTGCAGTAGCGATTCAAAAGTCTGTCTATTAATTCGACCGCGTTTAGCGTACTGGTGATAAAAAACTTTGCTCCTAGATCAGCCAATCTACACTCGCTGTATTACCATCCAACTAGTAATGTTCCGTAAATTTGTGGACTGCTTATAAATGTCTGTCTTATAACGCTAGTAAATTTCGTTAAACCTACGTAATTCAGCTAAATATTTATCTCACTGCCCACAACTGTGCACACCAAACCTCCAAATGGATATAATATGCTATTAAATTTGACTACACAAGATGAGCTTTAAAATTTCTTTTTACTGATATTTCAGATAATGATTTCGGCATTATGAGGGCCATTTAAGCATAACAATGGTATCAAAACGGCTGGGCTGATCACTTCGCGTTAGCATTGAATGCTAGCGGACCGCTTTCTCTTCTTTGACCTTAGAGGGTGCACTGCTCCCTTCGTTGACGTCAGGGGGTGCACCGAACCGTAGGCACTTAGGCAGCTATGCAATGACAAAAGTGCGACTGGTATTCCGAGCCGGGGCTTCTGTGGCATTGGGACTATCCCGTCCATTAACCCGCTTTTCCCTGTCGGTGCAAAGTGGCGCCCTCAGTGGCGCCAGGAGCAGTGAGCTACAAAGGCCGAAGAGTGCCCGACCCTGACCTCGCTTCGCTTCGTGACGTGTGCTAACGCAGGCTCATCGGCCGGTACCTGTACAGCGATAGCAGACGGCTTTCAGGGCACAAGCAAACAAATGTAAACACAAATTAGAAACCATTCGCATTCTGGACATCCAAGGTCCAGATACTTCCCGCAGTAGCCTATTGGTACCCGTCTTTCAAATGATGCGTTGATGATAAGTACAGCAGGTGCGTATACATATAAATACATATACATATAATACAAATAAATAAATATATAATATATATATATATATATATATATACTATAATATAATAATATTAATAATAATATAATATACGATTAGATAAACAGCAAGTGTCTGCTGATTCTGCTGATGTATTACTACGGTTAAATTGCGATTGAAGACATGATTATGCAGTAACCTACCAGCAACCTCTTAGCAGACACTGGCAAGCATAGCCAAGTAAGTTCGAGTTGGTGGCGAGGTACGACAAGCTCTTGAAATGGCAGCGATGACAATGGTGTCCCCCATCGGCGATCAGTATCCTATCTTTTTTTTAATGCAATAGTCTCCATTGGGTGATTACTAGTGACTGCAGAGAGAGAGAGAGAGAGAGAGAGAGAGAGAGAGAGAGAGAGAGAGAGAGAGAGAGAGAGAGAGAGAGAGAGAGACTTTTGAGACAGAAAACGTAAGTAAATTACACGTAAGTAAATTTCACAGGTAGATTTTTCGATCATGCCTCGATATTCTTTAAGGCCTGGTTATGCGTCTCTGGTAGTTTTGGCACCAGCCTCGATTGCTGTAGCAGGAGCTGATGAAAGGCTGACTTCTACTGATGCTCGAAGTGTCGTGCAAAGCTGTTGGAGCTGCCTGATCGCTGGTAGCATATACATATGTATTACAGGGGATACCAAGACAGTCAGAGTTGTTTAATCCCCGCTTTAATCGCCGTTGCATTTGTGAGGCCAGCTTGCCATTGAGGGCTCAACTGCCACGCTACATTTTTGATCGGCAGGTCTCTTAGCAACAAGATAAAAGGGATGGTCTGTAGGTTTAACGACCCGTTTACCAACCAAAGACGCATGCTGGTTTGCCGCCTAAGCCCTTCAGCTTCATATGCAATCTCTCACGACGCAACTATCTACATACATATTCTCTGCACGTACGACCTCTCTACACTGAAATGCTGGCTTGTTAATCAGACAGACTATTGTAATAGTGCGAGAGATCACAACTCAATAACACCCTGAGTGAATTTAATCTTTTTTCAGGAATTTACTGTTAAGGAAGCATGGTCATACGGTTATCGGTAATAGGCAGTGTCAACTTGTGTAATTTGGTTAGCGGTAACATGCAAGGTGTCACGAATCAGCAAACAGAGGCATTATCTCAAGGATTCAGAAAATTACGTGAGAACTTTCTTAAATGTCGCCAGGTGAGGCGGATATTATGACATCGCTCAGGAGTGAGTTCCATGCTTTGAGAGAATACAAAGTAAAAGCACGGTTCAAAGGATTTGATATCGGTTCAAGGCTCAGCTAGGCGATTTGTGCCAGAAAAGCGGGTGGTACGACGTCCAGCTTGATTGGGGAGAAGCTTAGCATAGGAATCAGATTATTATGTGGCAAGGCGGTGGTTGATGAAAGATATCGCGGAAAAGCTTAAAATTCATTTGGAGGTGCATCGCGGAGGGCCTTTTCTTAGCTCCCTAAAACAAGGCACTTTCCTCGCTATCAGTCACGTGGTGGAGCGGCTAGAAGGAAGCAATTCGAAAAGCAAACTACCAAAAGTAAACTTCCAAAAAATAAAGACCACATCTGGACACAATCAGAGAAGAAGCGAGACAGAACGTGTATTGGCAGCTTTAATGAATTACCTTCTCTGACGCAAATAAGCGCCACTCGTTTAGCTTATGCCTTCGTCTAGGCCTTAAGTTTTTCCGAATAGGCCAAATGTGATCTTACCCATGCAGCACTACTTCTTTCGTAGAAAATGCATCTTTCCGTATGCAGCTATAGAAGTTATTTCCATCGTAACTTAATAGCGTTACGAAAACAGCATGCACGGAAGCCCCCCTCGTGGCAATTGTCAAGTGACTAGGTGGCGTAATGTGAGTATGGCAAGCTGCCTCATCTCCGACGCTACCCCTTGAGTGGGGCACCGCTAGCGCCACAGCAGAGCTCATTCGTTTCCTTCCCTGCAACTTGTTCTCCACTACATATTTTTCTAGTCCAAGTTCTAGTCTAAGCTCTAGTCTAAGTTCGCTGATTAATAGGCTTTGACTAATATTTGAAATGGCATCGCCAGCTAAACCCACCGGACTACGGCAATATTTATTATGCACGACTATGCAATTGTTGGACGGTTTATTACCGAGGACGTGTAAAAAGCCGCCGCCCTGAGATAGGCTGGCAGTTGGGATTCGAGACTCGGCTTCGGCATTGGAGCTCTAGGCCACAGAGTCGTCGGTGTACGTCATGGCCGCCATTGAACGCCTGTAACTGTCGGCTGCTGTCGAATATATTTGCCTGCATTATGGATATGGACTCGATATGTCAAGGTATGAGCGCTCTTCGGCACTGCCGCGTTCCTGCTACTGTCGGCCTGAATAGCTGCCTGCATCGGTGCAGCACGTGCGAGTTGCTAGCCGTGCTACAATGTTCAGACGTCACCGGTAGTCGTCGCACGTCGGCTGCGACTAGCGCGCCGCTGCGAGCGCTGTGCTTGCGGCCTCGTTCTGACCGAATGCGATAGCCGCACGCTACGTTTGTAACATTGCCACCTGCTCATCCGACTCAAACCGCTGAGCTGTGCCTCGAACCAACCTCTAATCCTTCGGAGTCCGTATCTTTAGTTCGTCGGCTCCCAGAGCCCGGAGCTCACTCCCAACTGAGGTCACGGCATCTCTTGACATGAGACATTTAAAGAGAAACTTAAAACGCATCTGTTCCTAACAGCATTTTCTGGGTCCTTGTGATGTGTCCTTTGTGCTTATGCGTGCTGACTCTGTGGGCACGTTACCACTGTTAACACATATTGTACATGTTGACAAGGTGGATATGACCACTAATTGTATGATCGTGCTTCTTTTACAGCACATTCAAAGGGCCTAGAAAGAGCTCAAGTTGTCTGAGGACCCTATACAATAGATTATTGTTATTATTTGTATTAGTACTAATATTCTGCTGCGAATCTATAGGAATCTTGATTGGAGTAGTCTTTCTGGACTGAGAAGGTCTGAGCATGTACGTATCATCCTCCTGATTCCATGAGCATTTTGCGTACATATTCAGATATTTATGAATTGGAAAATGTAAGCGTAATTAAACGCATTAAAAACCCCAGAGAAGTGGGCTGGCGTAAGATATTCGTGGTACAAAGTTGGCATTCTAAATCAGCGTGCTTGTGACAATTCTTAGAGGTTATAAAAGGCTCCCGAGTAAAAATCTTTAGGAAACAAATAATTTGTCCTAATCTGTGACTTAGACCTTGCAAGCAGGCCTCTGAAGTGATTATTCTTCATCCGTGCTGTCGTCAATTGCACACGTGGAAGTTTTCCACAGCAGAATTTCGAACTAAACATTATGAACATCGACTTGCAGTTAAGATGTTGGCGATCTTCAGTGAAGTCGTACTCTGCTATTCTTACATACCTACCTCAATCATAGCAGTTTCCACGGCTTTTCAAAAGTGCTTTGAGGCGCTTGTTCCATCAATGTTTATCGCAAGGCGGTGAGGAATATCGTCTGTTACAAGAGTTGTGCTGACTTGAGTTTAGTTTTGGAGCCTCTATTCTACTCTTAACAGTAGGTAAGGCGGTTGCTTTTCACGATCTCGGCCCCGTGGTCGTGGGTTCGAATCCTGCGGTGGACGATCCTTTATCGCCACTGCAAGCGGAGGTGATTGTCGTAAAGGCTCTTCTGTCGCTATACAAAAAGAGTTTTTAAATCAGCTAGTATTTTAACAAAAGCATCAGATCTAGAAGGAAACCTAAATAGTTACCGTCAACGCTATTATTAACGATAGTCATTACATTTTGTAGCACTTAGGAGAACTATATCTCGATACAACAATATCTCTTTCTGAGCACTTTGATTATGCTGAAAAGGAAGCATATAAACCGATTGTTTGTAATGCCCACAATCAGACCACAAAAAGCATAAAAATGAAAACTCACAAGGACGGAGAAAATGATGCGGGTTCTCAGGCATTGTTTTCGATGTCGGAGGATTTCCTGTTATGTCTGTGGGTAGAAATTTTCCGAGGTTCACTGGGAGCATGCGAGCCGAAGGCACGGTCTCCGGACAGGGTTCGAGGCTGGACTGAGGCGCACCTAACGATCACAGTCAGAGGATCGGGGAGGGGCCAGAGGCGTGGCTTAATGAGTGAGTGCTCAAGATGAGCAAGCCGGAGCCAGAGAACGAAGGAGCCTGAAGCGATTGACCGTGACCATAAAAGTTTACATTCTGCTTAATAGCGAGCCTTGATGCAGGCAAGAAAGAAAACGGTAGTTTTAGCGATCACTGTGTAACACTGTAGTTTCTTCGATCGCGTCAGACAAGCCTAGCTACAGTTATTCACAAAATTTAGGTGTCTTGTATACAAGCAAGATCAATCTTTGATAGGAATGGCAGAAGTAATTCAAGGACAAAAGGTGAGGTTAAAGGCTTGATTAGTTAAATGGTGAGCTGCCTAAAAATTTCCTAAGCCCGTAATGAGACGTTTTACAATAGACGTACGTATATTTCGTTAGGGATGGTAGGGTTCGCGCTCTTATAAATGTTCTCACTCTGTCTCTCTCTCTCTCTCTCTCTCTCTCTCTCTCTCTCTCTCTCTCTCTCTCTCTCTCTCTCTCTCTCTCTCTCTCTCTCTCTCTCTCTCTCTCTCTCTATCTCTCTCTGTGTGTCTCTGTGTGTGTGTGTGTGTCTCTCTCTCTCTCTACCTCTCTGTCTGTCTCTCTCTGTCTCTCGCTCTCTGTCTCTCTCTGTCTTTCTCTCTCTCTCTCTCTCTCTCTCTCTCTCTCTCTATCTTTCTCTGTGTCTTTCTCTGTGTCTCTCCCTGTGTCTCTCTCTGTCTCTCTCTCTCTGTCTCTGTCTCTCTCTCTCTCTCTCTCTCTCTCTCTCTCTCTCTCTCTCTCTCTCTCTCTCTCTCTCTCTCTCTCTCTCTCTCTCTGTCTCTCTCTCTCTCTGTCTGTCTGTTTTCTACCTGTCTCATCTTTTTCTTTAGTTTTCTAGAAGCACGAAATGTGAAGTAAGTCTCAAACTTTGTTTAGCCCAATACCCTTATAACTCCAATTAGATATTCAACCTCCATTGCCATTGTCTTCTGCAGACACCTAGAAATAATGGATGGGCCCTAATTGCGATCGTTTTACTGCGAGGATGCGACAGAAAATCAGAGCAGCAGTAGCAGCGGTAACTGTTGCTTAACTATGCATTTAATGAATTCTATAAGTAACACGAAGGCTCTGAGGGCGTTTGCCTGAGATGCCACAGTATTGTGTATGTCGTTTAACCTCTTAGCGTGAACATGTTAATTGGTTTTCACTCATCACCGTCTGCATACGGGGAAACTGTCATTGCTAAGCACTTTTCATTTGGAACCATTCTAGGTGTCATATTCCAAAGCGACCTCTCGTTAGACGACCATATCAGCTCCACAGTCAAATCCGCCTATTTTCAGCTTCATAACATTGCTAAAATTCGGGCTTGTTTAGATAAAGATACCACGTCCAAGTTGGTCCATGCATTCGTGACATTCCGTCTCGACTTCTGCAACTCACTGCTTACTGGCCTACCAGCATGTGCGATCAGGCGATTGCAGCTGGTGCAAAACTCGGCAGCTAGACTTGTCTGCCGTGAGCGTCGCAATTGCCACATTACTCCACTTCTCGCCGACCTGCACTGGCTACCAGTCAAGCAACGGATTGACTTCAAGGTTTTGTCGCTCACTTTTAGGTCCCTTCATTCTATGGCTCCAGCTTATCTTTCAGATATAATACCCCATCAGGCCAAGCATCGTACCACCCGCTTTTCGGAATCCAACAGTCTACGAATACCTCATACAAACCTCAAATCCTTTGGAGACCGTGCATTTAGTTCATATGCTCCCAAAGCCTGGAACTGCCTCCCGACCTGCATCAGAACATCCCCTGACCTGACCACATTTAAAAGGAATTTAAAAACACCTATTTAGGACAGCATTTAGTGGGTCCCTGTGATTCGTCCTTGATGTACTTATGCGTGCTGACACTGTGCATGCTGCCACTAACCACATTTGCATGCTGACCCTGTGCATGTCACCCCTAACCATATTATTCATTTCGTTTGTTTTTCAAGCATGATTTTACTTACCATTCAATTGCATTTCACTTTACAGCAATTGTAAAGCGCCTAGAGAGAGATTAAGTTCTCTGAGGGCGCTTTATCAAGCGAATTATTATTATTATTATTATTAACCAAACCACGTTCAAGCGAATTATGGGAGATTTTGTTATAGTTCAACAAATTCGAGCCTGTGTTTGTGTGCTAGTGTATGTGTGTGTGTATATGTCTGCGTGTGTCTGTGTGTGTGTGTGTGTGTGTGTGTGTGTGTGTGTGTGTGTGAGTCTGTGTTTAGTATCTCGCTTGAAAAAAATATTCATATATGAATAACTCTGTCCGAGCGAAAGCGCGAACATCATTTGAAGTAGATCACATTTGCACTCAACCTTTATTTGTCGCATTTTCTTCAGAGATTGATAGTCGGTGGTAATGTCATAGTTTCCAGGAGAGCAACCTTAGCTGATCAAGCAGAGTTGTACAAAACTAAGCTAGCCCAGAGAGATCTGCTGCCTTTTGAAGATGCGGGTAGTCGTCCAACGCCTTGAGCGGAACGCTGGCGTACGCGTATGCTTCGATAATTCCACGGGCGAGGCACTTATAGGTGTAGCAAAGAGGCAACGGTAACATTGTGCATGTAGGCGAAGTTCTGTCGAGAGCAGCGAATTACGACAAAGGGCACTTATTGGGCCATGATAGCCCAGGAGGGAAGGTGCTCGCTCTTAATGAATGAGGTCGTGCATATGAATTCTGCAGTGGGCGATCCTTTATTGCCAATTGCAAGCAGTGATGAGAGCCTTCAATGTTCTTCTGCCGTTATATACTTGAGGCTATTAAATCAGCTATTATTATTATTATTATAGACAATATTTTTGGCACGGAGGCGGATAAGCAAATATATAGGAAGAGATTGAGTTCTCAGAGAATGCTATATCCAATGTATTATTATTATTACTATTATAAACTCTACCTTGAGGACGTGGCTCAAAGTAAATGACTTCACATTGAAGTACACTTGGAAAAGCGCATTAGTTATGTAAAAACTTTGCATGCCAACTTTTGTTACTATTTTTAAACCATCGCTTATACTATTTTCTCAGCTCTGAAAACGCTCAAGGAGAGTGAAAGGTCAGGGAGCAGCATGCATGCAGCTTGAGGCACCTCTATAGGCAATACAAAATGACGATAGCACATGACCTATTTTGAAAGCCTGATGTTGAACACCAAAGGCGCCTAACTCGACGAGCCCCTGAATAAAAAAATTATTTTTTTAGAAACTCTAAACGATATGACCATCGCCTTAAAAAGATGACAAGCCAATCTGGAAACCAGCAGTAAACTCTGAGCGTGCACTCGGGAGTCGCTCTTACTAGCTCCGCGTGAATAGCCGTTGCCCTCTATGATGAAACGCGTTAAATCCCCAAGCCGAAGGCTGCTTGACAACCCCGTAAAGTCATTCTCTAGGGCCGGTAGCCCATCGCGGGCTTTTTAGGAAGCCTGTAGTCGGTAGAGACTGCCTGCTTGGCCCCACTTTGCACCATCTCTCTCTCTCTCTCTCTCTCTCTCTCTCTCTCTCTCTCTCTCTCTCTCTCTCTCTCTCTCTCTCTCTCTTTTTCTCTCTCTCTCTCTCTCTCTCTCTCTCTCTCTCTCTCTCTCTCTCTCTCTCTCTCTCTCTCTCTCTCTCTCTCTCTCTCTCTCTCTCTCTCTCTCTCTCTCTCTCTCTCTCTCTCTCTCTCTCTCTCTCTCTGTTCGATGTAATCGCCATAGACAATTCTGGTTTTGATTGCTATACCGATTATCCTTATTTCCACCTCTCCGTCGACCCTTCTAAGGCTTTCTTTGCATCCGACTCACTTTCCAACCTTGCGGCCTGCATCAACGACATTCGCACTTGCATGACCACAAACTTCGCGAAGCTTAATGACAATCTGACCGACCTAATAGCTACGGGTAAGCCTAGTCTCACCCGAAAGTCGGAAGATCTTATCCTCAAAAGATTAGTTCACTTCGTATCACTCTCGCGACGTTTTCTTGTAATTCGGGGGTGCCATTCCATAACGACTTGTCTTTTCGTAGTATTTTGCCTTCATTGTCAACTCGACCAACTTCCAGTTAGAGAATATTGCCAAAATCGGAGCCCGATCGTGCTGCATTTCTGCAGCACGATTTCCCTCCATAAGCATGAAGCATCAGCCGGGACTCGCTCATTCGGTAAGGCCACGATAGTGCATTCTCATTAGGGTTATCTCAAAATCGCTGCAACTCTCGTGCATCGACCGATATATCCTCATCCTCGTCAAAGAATAGGGTCATAAATTAACATCAAAGGGTCTGCCCGTAAAGAGTCACCAGAGTAGGAAGAACAAAGAAAGCAATGAGCTACGAGCTCATATCTTCAGGGAAGGATATAGCCCTAAGCAAGCATCAAATCAAAGGTCGCAAAGCTACAAACACGAAAGCTAACTTACGTTTTGGAAGCATCGCGTCTAGAATTTTGCAATTCTCTATATTCACGAATTTCGGCCTGTGCCCCTGTTCGTCTTCAACTGATGCAAAACTCAGCAGCTCGTTTGGTCTTCCATCAACACATGGTGTAGCGTCCACATCAAACCACATCCGTCTGAGCCTCACTGGCTCCCGATGAAGCATCGAAACGACTTCCAGGATCATTTCTTTTTCATACACGTCGCTTCACTCGCTTGTACGGCAGCCCACCTATCCGAGCTCCCGGTTCCTCCAGTTGCGTGCTCTCGCACCGCCGGCTCTTTCTCAGCTGCCTGTCGTCTTGGCGTTTTTCGCATCAAAAGTGTGTCTTTCGGTGCTCGGGCCTTCACTTTGTATGTGCAGAGAGTCTGGACAAGCTTCCGGCTTCGGTCAACACCTGCATTGACTGCATCGTTAAAGTCTGAGTAAACATGCTCCTGTTCCGATTAGCATTCCCTAATTTCCAGTAAGCTTATCATATTTTTATTCCTGTATTCTTTGCGTTCTTACTTGTGCAGAATTCCGTGCACGTTACTGACCTTGGGTCATACTTAACCGTGGTCCCGAGTGTCTTCTTCTGTGCTTTAACATTCTGGCCTAGGCTAGATACTTGCTGGCTCTTGGTGGCTTGTCCGAGGATTTGACCTTGCTCGTCATTAACTCTTGATTATTGCTCATGCAGCTCAATTCAAACATCTCTCGCACCCAGTTGGAAAAAGTCATCGAAGCTGCCAACGGCTGACCCAGACTGGGGCTCATTGGCCACTGCACAACACTGCCATTCCCTATTTTTTGTGAAGGCAGAAACTTACGAATAAAGCAAGCTGCCGGAAGCCTCTACAGAACACCCGCCCCCGATAAAGAATGAATCTTACACCTATCTCGGAGCCAGAAGGCCAGCTGCTCAACATCATTCGATCTGTCTCTAAGGAAGCATATATTTTGCTACTCTAAAACAAATTGATCGCAACGACTTCCAGGATCCTTTCTTTTTCATACACGTCGCTTCACTCGCTTGTACGGCAGCCCACCTATCCGAGCTTCCGGTTCCTCCAGACCCGTGCTCTCGTACCGCCGGCTCTTCCTCAGTTCAACCATGCACAGAAAATATTAGAGCCTGTCAAAACAAAGCCCTGAAAGTGTACACGGAGTGCGAAAGGATGTAGCAGCTTTTGTATCTCCATCTCAAAGAAAGCTCTGCATCACCCCTCAAGGAAACTACTCGGGCCTCCTGGGAGCTAAAGGAGCACTGCACGATGAGCTTCCAGAGTTGAGCTTCCTTAGCTGGGAACCTCATTGTCGTAGTTGGCAATGCTAGTGGCTCCAAGTTAAGGCATATCGTATCTATGCGTTTATTAAAAATTGACGTCGATCGATCGTACGCTCTCATAGCTCACCAGTATATCGTTTTACGATGTAACCGCGACGTGGTCGATTGGGCGGGGGCGGGGCACCAGCTTAGACCGTGTTGAAAGGGCGGCGGCTGAAATCGTAAAAATTTCCGATTGTTCATTCAGCCCTCTGCGAAGGCTTACCACGAGCAGGCACTTGCCAGCAAAATGTCAAGAATGACGAATTCGCTCGCTGTTTGCTTCGGAGAAGCACCTTTCGTACGGATTTGCTCGGTTGGCACCATTTGCTATCAGGCTTTCTTTTCGATGAAAAGCGCTGCTTATCTGCGTTCCTGGCCCCCTGCTCTCATCAATATAATCTAGGCTCACCGAGTCAAACTTGTTGAATAAAAGTGTGAAAGTAAGATAGGAGAATTCGCCACCAACTTAATTCCAGCGTCTTCAGTTTGCAAGATGGTCTGTGCTTCTGCAACGCTGTGGCCGGCTCATTAGAGCCTATAGCAGTCATTTCTAATCCCAGTGATTGGCGCCTATTCTTCATAGGCAGTTAGGCCAGGAGCCTTAAAGCCGTGTCGCTACATTACTGGGATCAAGAACACATCTCTCCTAACGCCCTACATCTCAAAGAGATCTACACTTGTGTCAAGTTATTGCTGAGTGCCTTGAAGTATGTTGACTCCGCTGAGAGGTCATTGAAGGTATCAAAATGGTGCAATTCCTGATGAGCCTCCGAGGTGGTTATTTGACCTGCCGAGGAGTGGAGTGGTGTGGCAGTTTCGACGACTACAACTGACAACCGTAGCTGCATAAAATTGCACCAACTGCAAGTGTCGCATTACAACGGCAAAAAGACCCAAGTAGCAAGTTACGCACATCTAAGCGGGATATCACGAATGCATAGAACAGTTTGCTATGCTGTCTTTATCCAAGCAAGATAGAATTTATGTTATGGAGCTGAAAGTAGTCAGCCTTAACAGTAGAGCTGATGCAGGCATCAAGTGTATTCGGTTGGATACTTTTGTTGTATACGTCATCAACCGTCCAAGAGCTTTATTTTGCGTAATTATGGACACTTAAAGCAACATATATCCAACCAAAATCAGAAATGTTTTTAGAGTCGTGTAAAACAAGGAGAGCTGAACTTCCATTTCAAATTTAACTCTGATATGTTAAGCATAAGCCGAAAATCACAAGAATGCACCTCAACAAGCTTCACACATTTACCTCGATCTACCAAAGTTCGACAAGTCGGGATACATGTCGAATATTGTGGAGATCGCTAAATTTATTATTTGTAGATATGTTGTTTCCGGTTTTCATCCGGGTTAGACGTGGTTTGTAAAACCATTTTGATCTTTAATGTGGAAGTCTTCTGAGCTTGCGATCTTATTTCTAATATATTTGTCTTTTGAAAGATAACCTAAATAAATATGACTGTCAGACACACTTTATAAATATTTTCTTGACATTCCCCTTAAGAGATTAACAAAATACAAAGCAAACCATTGGGTGACAGTTTTTTAATGTCGAATCCTAAGTCACAGCTAAAATGTCCTGTTGCCCAGTTGCAGAATTTCGGACGCATTTCGCCAATACCTGGCCTTTGTGTATGTGCCAAGCTGAGAGTGTACAAAAGCATACTGTTTTTGGACCAAAAATGTACAAGTAAACAAACGCACGTGTGCTCATTGCACTCAAAACACCCAAGCGATGACAATGCACAAACTGTAAAAATAACAAGCACTTCAACATTCCTGCAGTTGCCTTGTTGAGTCGTGTCACCCAGTGCTTGGCTAGGGATAGCGCAAATTTATGAGGCGATAGCTATGACGATGCAGACAGATGCGCTGCCAGCTTGTCCTTCAGCTCCTCTGGTGCGAATACGCCAACCTCAGTGATAATCCCACCGGTGATAAGGTTGGCCGGTGTGACGTCGAAAGCAGGATTCCAACAACTGACACCTGAAAAGTCCAAAGGTTGGCTGATTCAGCAGCCTCATTTAGGTAGCTTCAGAAGAGCCTTCACCAATGCTCGCCGTGGGTAATAAAGGATCGCCAGCAGCAGGACTCAAAACTCATGACCTGAGTCGAGTAGAGCATGCACCTTACCCCTCGGCCTAGACAGAGCACAGCTGGATCAACATGCACATGCGTACAACCAAAGTTCACTGTAAATTCACCCCACCGAGCTCTCTAGTCGGAGCAGTGGAAAGCTTGTGCGAGCATGCCGCTCACCTTCAGGTGCAGTGGCAATGCCGCCGATGCTGGTCATCTCGGCGTGCGGCCTCTCCTCGATGACAATGCAACTGCCATTCGGCAGGGACAGATCAATGGACGTCGTAGGAGCGCAAACGTAGAACGGAACACGATGGTATTGGGCAACGATGGCTAGTTGATATGTGCCGATTTTATTGGCCGTATCGCCGTTAGCAACGACGCGGTCGGCACCCACAACTACAGCAGCTATCTGCTTTTGCATCATGGCAGCAGCAGCCATGCTGTCGCAAATCAAGGTCGCCGGTAGCTTGTCCTGCATGAGCTCGTAAGCTGTTAGTCTTGCTCCTTGATTGTACGGTCGTGTCTCATCACAGTAGATGCACTGGAGAGCACCCCGCTCGTGGAGAGCTCGTGCCACTCCTGTAAATAATGCAGCGAAACAGCTAAAGCCGCGGACTTGTGCGAAACAAGACAGGCCTGCATGCTACAGTGCTCCACAGGCCATTCTCAGGCTCGAGATGCAGGCGAATGCTGGTTTGGCCATTGGCAAGCACTTTAACAACAAAATTGTTTAGCATGCATCGGTAACTATGACGAACCCCAGCTCAGCATCTCAGGGCCTGCCACGGCCACATCGACCGCCATACTTTCTACCAAACAGAAAGTAGCTTGCAGCGGTGCATGTACATCCCCTCACCGCAATACCACTACACCCGGATGCCAAAGACTCATAAACTTGCCCGCGATGCGATTAAAATGTTCGTGAAATACTGTTTTATTTCTTGGGCTGCGTCAATCGGCAGCACAAGCGAACAACAAAGCTTAAGGGGTGGGCTCGAGAAAACTCGTTGAATTGAGTGACAAGGGTAGCCTACGGTGCCTGCCTCGGTTAACGTCAGACGCACGATATCGGTCGTCTGTCGACGACCCGCCGACACAACAGCAGAACAGATAACACCAGCAGCTGCTGCTGTCGCCGCCAGACACGACTTGACGCAGGGAGCCATCGAGTTGCTTTAGTGCTCTCGAAATAAACCAACTTCGCTCAAGAACTGGTGAGCAAGGCCAGGCAGACGGCAAGTGGCCACTTATGTGCAGTGCCCACCTGTCGACCGCTACCGATGCAAGCACATCAAAGGACTAGCGCCGGGCAGGGCATGTGCTTTTGTTGCTCGCAGTGCCAGCAACCGACAGTAGGCTGGTTCAGATGGAATTGAGAGGGAGAGAGATGGCCGTCGATCGAACCACACCCTCAATGAGCCGATGAGTATACAAAAACCTTTCCCGAGCCAGGTTAGGAAGACTTCGCCTCGACAATGTTGGCCAAGTGCTTCAACGAGTGCTCGGGCTTAAAAAGCCCAAGAATGCACATGAACCCGGGTTAACACAACCGGAAACACGTGACTGCACGCGCACACTGGAAACACGTGACTTCACTCGCACCAGGTGAATGCGCCCGAACTTGCCCTGCAGCTTTCGAAAACGACACGGGCCTTGTCGTGCACAACCCGGAAGGGGCAGGCATCGAGCAACGGCTGTGCCCTGAAATAAGCGTAGCCACAACATTCGACTTCGCAGCCTGGCCAGGCTTCGGCAAGAGTAGGTGAATGGCCCCTTGTCTGCTGCGGTGGACCAACGTGCTAAAGGCAAATATTGCCATGTGGTCCTGCTCACAGTCACCGTCGGACAAAAAAATATTAAGACACTGACAATAGGATAGATCTGGATAGATAGAGCTTATGGGATAGATAGAGGTTACGGCATTACGCCTTCAGACTCGATCTTGGAGTTGGCTGCTGCTGTTTATGTTTTGCTTAAACCAGCGCAGAAGCGGCTTCGAAATCTGATTTTTTTTTACTCCAAGCTCAGTGTCCATAAACAGGGACCCACGTGGAACCTATAATAATAACAATATACTTTGATATAGCATCCTCAGAGAACTCAATCACTTTCTAGACACTTTACATTTGCTGCAACATGCAGTGTCAGCACGAACAAGCATATAAAGGTCGAATCACGGGGACCCACTAAATGCTGTGATAGATGCGTCTTTAGTTTCTTTTTAAATGTCGTCAAGTCAGGAGATGTCGTGATGCAAGTCGGAAGTGAGTTCCAGGCTTTGGGAGCCCACGAACTAAAGGCACGGCTCCAAAGAATTTTGAGGTTTGTACGAGGTATAGGTAACCGATTAGATTCCAAAAAGCGGGTGGTATTATGCTTAGCCTCGTGGGGTAGTAGATCTGATAGGTAGGCTGGAGCTAAAGAATGAAGGGACCCAAAAGTCTCGGAAGGACCTCGAAGTCAATGCATTGCTTGACCGGGACCAGTGCAGGTCGGCGAGAAATGGTGTGATTGTGATGTGGCAACTGCGACGCTCGCGACAGATTAGCCTAGCTGCACAGGTTTTCACCAGCTGCAAGCGTCTGATTGCACAGGCTGGTAGATCACCAAGCAGAGGGTTACAGAAGTCAAGACGGAATGTGACAAATGCATGGACCAATTTAGCTGTGGTATCCTTGTCTAAACAAGCCCGAATTTTAGGATTGTTATATAGCTGAAAGTAGGCAGACTTGACAGAGCTGACGTGGTCGTCTAACGAGAGGTCACTTTGGAATATGACACCTAGATTTCGTGCCGATTCAACAGGACGTATGCTGGCAGAGCCGATTTTGAGCGTAACATTTCCAATTTCTGAATCACGCTTGGTTTACCTATAACTAGTAAGTTGGTTTTTATCATCATTTAATTAAAGAAAGTTTGCTACCACCCATTTGTGGATATGATGAATACATGCAGCAAGGAAGTTGAGAGAATTCGACGTGCTGGAGGGCTGGCAGGGATCAAAGCAAAGGTACAACTGAGTGCCATCTGCATAGAAGTGAAAGCCTAGACTGTGCTTGGCATTCATATCGGCAAGAGTATAAATCGTGAAAGGAACTGAACCAAGCACCGAGCCCTGAGGTACCCCATATTTCAGAGGCTCCTCGGATGATCTTTTTCCATTCACATCAATACTCTGGAGTCTCCCACTGAGGTAGGACCTGAACCATTGCAATGCAGTGACAGTGATGACCAGGCGAGATGAGAGGGGCTCAAGAAGCCTTGGTGATCGATAGTATCAAAAGCTTCCGAAAGATCGAGCAAAACAAGCAGAGAGACTCCACCTAAGTCACATCAATGATTTCGCCGGTCAAGACGTCTGCCATCCTTTCAAAGCAATGCAGTAGGCATGGCCTGAACGGTGCCTATCATTGGCCACTTGCTGACCACTGCATGGACAATGCTCGAGGGGCAGAGAAGACATATCCAATAGGAACGAACGAGGCTGACAAATCGGGCTAATTTTCAAACCCGATATAGTAGAAGCAAAAAGCTTAGAAGCATTTCTAAAATCGTACTTCCGAGGTCAACTTACGGCCGCTTCCCTAATTCGCCGAGGCACATCTGCAAGTAGAAAAGTTTGGTTTACCCGATTCAACAGCCTCATGTACATAGAGGCAAGAGAGCATTAGAGGCTACTAACTAGACTGACAGCAGAGCATGACCTACTGCAAGCCTCGAACTTACCATAGCTTGATCGTCAAGTCCAAGCGCAGTCCAAGCAGCAGTCGTCTAAGGCTAACATCCACCGACTAAGAATTGACTCATCCGAGAGAGGCAACCCGAAGCCGGATCAATAACTGTAGTGGTTACATCTAGATGTTGAGCTGCCCTACAGCCTACATGGCTTTTCATAAATTCGTACTTCCAGGTTCAGAAACCACTTCTAAACGATGCCACCTTAAGCTTCATATCTCAATGATAATTATAATAAAGCTTCTCATTGTGAAATGACCTATTGTGTCACATTTTCAGAAGTGTCCTGTGGAAAAGATTCCTTGTTCCAATTGTCAAACATGGCCACGGAAAAACTGGGCGCTAACTCATTGTGCACACCTTCTCGTGGATTCACAGTACCCTTCCTCTTGCTGCCTTCCCCTAGATTGTGGCCCCCCTCCCTCCCACCCAACAGTCAGGGTGAGGAGTCTCAACCAATACATGCCAACCGAAAGGTAGAAATGACGGCAAAACTAAGTAGATACTCATCCAGATGGCCAACATTCGTTCATTCGTTTGCACCATCGTCCGTTTTGCATGGGCTCATATCGACAGCTTTGTTAGTCCAAAAGCAGCAAGGTCAGCCGGAGCTCTATGACCTTAAGCATACTGATGTGACAGTAAAACGTAAGCCAGATATGCAGGAGCACTGTCACGATGTTCTTAAATTCCTAGCAGTGGGTGAATGGTTGAGGCCGGCGCAATCCTGCAGCCACACGCAGATTGCGAGAGGGCAGATTGTTGAGGGAAAACGTGATCAACATTTTTCCACAAAACGACAGCTGACAGTACTTACAAACTCGGCTTTTTTTAATGAATTGTATCTCTAAATGGCCTTTGTGTCTGAAGCCACAAAAGCATTGATGGGCTGAAAATAAAGGAATATTCAAGCCAGCACGGAATACGCGAGCAGCATTTTTCTCATTGTTGCATTGTTGTGAAGGGTTTTTACATTTTACACTTTTGTTTTGTTTCTTTGTAACATACGTTTTTGTTTGCTATTTTTTACATTCGCGTTTTTTCTTGATTAAAGAAAGTCAACCATTACCATTCCTGGGCCTGATCAGACTCAATCGGTGCGAGGCTGAGTCATAGACTCAGTGACTCAGCCTTGAACAGGTAAGTCACTAAGCCAGTCTCGGAGGATTACAAGGAGCTTGCCCACCCCGGCAAGCTCTTGCTCTGGCATTCCAGAAGATTCCAGACTGCAGCAAACGCAATAGGCAAACGATCTATCCCTCGTTGTCCTAAGATAGCTGTCCTAATAATCTTTATAGCAACAACAAACATGTGTATGATGCAAATTGATTCTTTCTGAGCTACGGGTAGATGTAAAAGGAAGTGTGTCCATTGGCTCGTAATAAAAACTTGCTCGTGGGACCCTGAGGGTAGGAGAGAACTGCATCGCAGCATGCAACTTATTGCCGACCTGCACTAGCTCCCAATCAAGCAGCGTCTTGGCTTCGAGATTACGTCACTCACTCTGAGGTTCTCTAGCCTCATTCTCTGGCTCTACCCAGCCTATCAGATCTGGCTGCGCTGCATCACGCTACCGGTAGCCACGCAGGATGGAGGGGAACGAGTGCACCTCTCATGATGGTCATAGCCCTAGTGCCCCTCGAGCTGGCTTTACTACACTTGTCGACAATGCACTCTTCCAGTTCCAAAGAATCTGCAGAGGCTTTCGCCCAGGGGTTAGATGCATTTAACAACCAGGGCTGTGAGCTCGAGCCCTGTGGCATAGTAAAGCGCATAGATAAGGATTAATTTCTCTATTAAGCTACTAAACAAATAACGTGTTTTTTTTAAAATTTTGTTAAGCAATTGCTTTGGCAGCCGGTCAAGGAGCAAATTTAAAAAAATGAAATTTTGAAATATTAATAATACTAATACATTTACATTTGTATGCCACCCTCAGAGAACTTGAATCTCTCTCTCTCTCTCTCTCTCTCTCTCTCTCTCTCTCTCTAGGCACTTTAAATATGTTGTAAAGGAAGCACGATCTCATGGTTAGTAATAGCATGCACAAGGTCAGCATGCAAAGATGGTTAGTGAAGGCATGCACAGTGTCAGCATGCATAAGCACGTAGAGGTCGAATCACGGGGATGCACACTACATGCTGTGATAAATAGATGCATTTTTAGTTTCTTTTTAAATGTCGCCAAGTCACGAGATGTCGAAAGTAACCGTTGCGAAAACCAACCATTCGTGGGGGACCACTCCAGAGTGCCTGGCAGACAGTGGCAACATCATGCATAGTAAGAATTGACGACAGTGGAACGGGGCTGAGTATCTATCAAATCGAACCAGGCAGAGGTAAAAGTGAAAAAACTATGCCAAGGTTTCAAGCCTATTCTAAACGCATAATTATGGAGTCACCGACGCACAGTCGAAGATCACAGACGAATGGCCGAGTGAGCCTAGTTGTTAATAGAACATTGTAAGTTGTGGCTTCTGAAAGAGAAGAATGACAGCGTAAGACAGACAACAAGTATAGCTGTGTCGGGTGGGCAATCGAGGAAGTGAGTAGCACGAAAGTAGCAGCACCGGAAGTGCCCCCAAGCAGAGTCTCGGCCCAGGGGGTAGGCTGCTTGTTTTTCACGACCCAGTTCGAGGGTTCGAGTCTTTCGGTGCTTTATTGCCCACTGCAAGTGGTACCGATAGCCGTTAAGGCTCTTCAGGCTGTTGAATCAAGGCGGCCGGAACTGATGCCCACAGTGGGCAATAGGAGAGAAGGTGTCGTTGCCTAAAAATTGTGGGAGTGAGCTCCAGCGTCTAGGACAAGCAGAGCAAAACCTTTCTGATGCCAAGGATTTTTTTTAAGTGAAAGAATGGAACAGCTCTGGTTTAGAATAGAATGGAACAGTTCTGTGCAGAGAGGACCTCAGAGCACGAGGAGATGCTGACATTCGTGCCCGACATAGCCGGTTCATTTACCATAAGGTCGCTCTTCCCACACTGCTATTTGCGATAATTAAAAATTTCCAATTTAAAAAATTAAAAATCTCCAATTCCTGCATTCCTATTTACAATGCCCGAGGCGCCCTTCCCACTTGCACAATGGTCGTGCTGCTGAATTTAGCCTCCCGTTCTTCCACACTGCCAACTGTGCGTCTAACAGGCCTTTCACATTTAACAAAAGGAACCTAGAAAAAAATAAATACCAGCACAGGAGACAAGCCAAACGTATGCTGGTTTTGGCGTAGGCCGACCAAAGAAAGAGAAAAACACCCATGCACGCATGGTTCGGTGAGGACTGCCGACTTTTGGCCAAGCAATGGCAGTGATCTCCTAAGCCATCACTACCAGCCGGTCTGGCTGCTGCTGAACTGCAATTTTACCTACAGAATGTGAGAAACCCCGCTGCCCAGAGCAGCAGATGGAGACAAACATCTGCTAACGAACTCCACCACTGGGGGGAACTTGACCTTGGCTCGTGCCCCGAGCAGTTGCTCGGCGAATTAAAAAGAACCAATGCAAACTTACCGAGTGCAGTCCCATAGCCAGCTGTGGCAAGAGATCCAGTGTTGCAGTGGGTTAGCAGTGTGACAGAGCCGCCACTGCCACAGTGGGCAAGTATGTGATCAGCACCGTGTCGTCCAATGGCCCTGTTGTCAGCAATGTCTGCTGATAACATGTTCTCGGCCATTTCGATAATGCTAAAAACAGAATTGAAAGCATTCAACAGATATTCTGCAGTCATTTTCCAACACTCGGGTTTGCTGTACATTAAAGATGGAGACGTGTGAGCGGCTCATCAGTGCAAAACCCACTGTGTAATTCTTGTTAGCTTACGGGAGCCCAGTCAATGGATAGGAGGCCGAAACCAGAAATTTTTCGAGGAGCTCAACCTTGCCTTAGGGAGGCATAATCGCCGAAAGTTTGACGTATCCATAACAATTGCTTAAATGCCTAATGAACTGAGAGCAGACAAGTTCCCTTCCAAGTGCACCTAATTCATTTGAAATGGCACAGAGAGGTTGGGTGTCAGAGGTCTACTAAATGCAATCTACTTATTTTAGCTATGCTGTTGATATGGAAATAATTACTATTGACTGATAGTGCCCCCCTCCCATCAATAAATCGCTATAAAAAACAATTTGCCGTCTATAGGAAGCTGCGGTTGCGAGCACTCAACAAAGGACTTTTGCAGCCAACTAAAAAGACGTGGCTCATTCGGTGGCAAGAAGCAGTGCAGCAGAATATTGAGGTCCTGATGCATACTTGTCTGAGCATGACAATGTGAAGCTTTGAATGATTTCCTCAGCATACTACCTTGTCTGTCATTAACTCTAGTTTTTTCCTTCTGTTGTAGTGAGCTGTAAAGCACCTGGATAGAGATTCAAAAGATTCAAAAACCAAAACTACAACTCAAGAAAAACTAAACAGGCACAAAGGCGTTTAAATGCGTTGCCCGGCCATGTCGGCAAAGTCTTAATGCTGCTTATTTTGAGCACGTCAGCATCTTGATGGTCTCGGCGACTACGATGTGCCAAAAGAAAGTAATTCGTCATAACAATCTCCTCGTTTACAGTCACCTGGATCATGAACGCATCCCCCTGAGTGTGTTGAGCATAATAAACGCGTAACCAATCCATGATAAATACAGCTAACAAATAGGAAGAGCACATAGGTCGCCGGGCTAAGATCAATATATCAGTACATGCTATTGTAGCAGTTATTCTGTACAGTGCATCGCTTTCTGCTACTAGCACAAGGACAGCCGCCTGCTGGGGGGCAGTCCCGTGGCTCAGCCAGACTGCCGGTACATATTTCGTGGCTGGCATTTTTTCTCAAGATAATTGGCATTCTTTTAGTTAAGATCGTAAACCCTGGGCCGCTATGAATACTCTGAAGAATGCTGCGAGCAAGACCTTGATGAAGGTGCGAAGCATGGCATCGTCACAGCCGAGCGATCTCTGAGGTGTCAATTAAAGGAAAAATCGGTGCTGTATCGGCACTGGCCAAATATCGAGTCATGGTGTCTGGAAAAAATAGCATGCTTGCAGCCATCTTTCTCACCGAGACGACAAAATACAAAAGCAGCCCAAGCCCGAACGGCAATCTACGTATCTGGGCTTGTCTACACAGGGATACCACATCTAAATTGGTCCATGAACACATCTAAATTGGTCCATGAATTTGTGACATTCTATCTTGACTTCTGTAACTCACTGCTTGCTGGCCTACCGGCATGTGCACTCAGGCGTTTACAGCTGGTGCAAAACTCCACAGCTAGGCTTGTCTGTCATGAGTGTTGCAGTTGCCACATCACACCACTTCTCGCCGACCTGCATTGGCTACCGGTCAAGCAATGCATCAACTTCAAGGTTTTGTCACTCACTTTTAGGTCCCTTCATTCTTTGGCTTCAGACTACCTATCAGATCTACTGCCCCACCAGGCCAAGCATCATACCTTCTGCTTTTCGGAATCTGACTGTTTACCTATACCTCGTACAAACCCCAAATACTTTGGAGACCGTACATTTAGTTTGCATGCTCCCAAAGACTGGAACTCACTCCCAACTTGCATCCTGACTTGACCACATTTAAAAAGAAATTAAAATGCACCTACTTAGCACAGCATTTAGTGGGTCATTGTTGGTGAGCCGTGATGGCACACTAGATAAGGCGGTTGCTTTCACGACCTAGGTCCCGAGGTCGTGGGTTCGATTCCCGCGATGGGCGATTCTTTATCGCCACTACAAGCGGTGGTGATAGCCGTAAAAGCTCTTCTGTCGCTATATAAAAAGAGGCTGTTTAATCAGCTAGGATTTATTTATTTATTTATTGTGATTCGACCTCTATGTGCTTATGCGTGCCGACACTGTACATGCTAGCACTAACCATACTTGATGCTGACCCTGTGCATGTCACCCCTAAACATGTTATTCTTGTTGTTTATTGAGCATGCTACCACTAACCATTCGATCGAAAAAAGAGATTGAGTTCTCTGAGGGTGCTTCATCAACTGTATTATTATTATTATTCACCAATTCACAGCCTCCTCGGCAATAAATTTCATCATTATATGCTTCCACTTTACAAGGCTGCACCACTGCACAAGCCAACGGAAGCACTTAATCAAATAAATTATACTGCATTATGAACAACAAAAGAAATTACAACAACTTTCAATTACAACAAGATTTCCATCTGTAGCAAAGATTGGCCGATCAGAAAGCATGCAATGCCGTTATGTCGCTTGAATGGTCTTCACAGCAGTTGTTTACCTATATGACTAATAATAATAATAACAATAAAGTGCCCTCAGAGAACTCATTCTCTTTCTAGGCGCTTTACATTTGCTGCAAAGCCCACTGACTAGCCCTAAGCTACACTGTAAGAGTATAAATGCCTAATGCACAGTTAAACCGATGCACCCTTGAATGACGATTGTAAGGATGCACCTATAAGTTTAAATATTACCTTGCTCGCCCGACTTTTGCCCTAATGCCATTTTGCCGATATTTGCCCGAAACACTGCTTTAGTTAGAGCAGACAGCTGGAATGGGTCACTTCTTAAAGCCAAGAGAACAAGCAAGACATGAGAAAGCAACAGCATCATGTCGCCCGACAAGAATTGAGCAGCCCAGCTGAGCCTTCGGTTGTGCTGAGCTAAGCTCAGCAAAAATGGGATGAAAAGTAAATTAAGAATCCAGATATGAATAGGGTAATGAGCATTAGCAATCAAGATTGAAAAGACACCAAGGGTAAAATTGGGGACTGCAAAATTGTATTTATTTTGGGAACAATACCATGCCGAGCGAATTATCATTTCCAACATCAAGACAGTGCTTGATTGCCTTGCATGAACGTGGTACAGCAATTTCATGACTGAAGCACTGCTACCACGCTTTTGAAAAGATGCATTTAGGGGTTCAGAGCAGGTAATTGAATTCCTGCTTTGCAGACATTAGGTCATCGATGTGAGGCGATTTCAATAAGGTATACGACGACAAAACTAAACTCTCCCTCATAGGAAACGAAAACATAAACGTATGGCTCGAATATATGGTATTTCTCCCCCTAAATGAATGTGCAGTAGTGCAGCCATCATCAATCGCTCATAATATGACGTGTCTTGTTTGATTTTTCGAAGACCTCCGTGACAGATAGTCACCATGTTGAATCACTGTTTAGGATTAAGGACGACCTAATCACGGTGGCTTTCTAAAGATGTTAATATATCCCTGGTTCTGTCTAGACTGGACTATTATAACTCGGTTCTTGCGGGGGGGGGGGAGGCACCAAAAAAAAGCGTTGAGACCTCGACAGTTGGTTATGGAGGTGGCAGCAAGGTTGGTTACTAAATCCGTGGCAGCAAGGTTGGTTACTAAATCCAAGAAATTCACACATATACCAGTTTGCTAAAGGATTACCAATGGCTCCCGATTGACCATGGTATACGAAACTAAATTTCTTTTACTCTGATCGGCAAGACTCACTATGGCTTGGGTCTTTCACACCGAGCTAAACCAATGCACCAGTTTCCGTCTCCTCGTCCTTGGGCCCTCTCAAGTCAGTAAATCCATTCTTCACTTAAATACAGTTGGCGACCGAAGCCTTTGCGCAGCTGGTTCTCGACTGTTGAACTTACACAATTCTCATGCTACAAAATCTCCCCTACTGCCAACAAATCCACATCCTGTCCAGCCGTCCTGCATTGCTACTCACATATTATTATCCTCATCAGTAGCCGTAATTCAGTAATGCTTCTAACTTTTTATTTTCTTCGTAAGACGAAATCTGTTGGTTACGGTATTGCAGCGTGAGCCACTTAAGCTTTCAATGTACCACTGAAAACTCTAAAGTGAAACACCCACTTAATTTTAGGGGCTTTTCTGGGTTACACAGGCAGATATGTACATGTACATATATAGATATGCATAAAAATTGGAGGACATCTTTTTGAAAGCCACACATCTGCCCAATGAGGTAAGTAATGGCAAGACTAACATGCAAGAGCAAACTAGCCGGGAGCACACGATCCACGAGCAAGTCATGCAAATCAGCATTCACATAAAAGTAAAAAAGCTCACTACAAAACATACTGGGCATGCAAACCCAACATAAATAAAACCAAATTCTTGCATAAAAAATATTAGCTGATCTAACAGCTAAATTTGTATAGCAGCAAAATAGTCTTAACGGCTTTCACCACAGAGGGACATCGTACAGCCTGCTACTGAAACATCAATTCTCAAGGTTTGTAACGATAAACAATCGACTTAGTAGACACATTGTTGAAACGATACTAATAAAAAGCTTTTCAAGGGGCCAGGTAGGGGAATAAGCCAAATAGTATCTTTCTCATGAGAACCCGAGTAACTTTTGTCCCATCTAAGTTCTGCCATTCCTCTCCACGACAACCGAATGACTGCTGGCCGAGCAACAAAATGCTTACATTATATTCATCGTGCCTTACTAGCACGTCCCGTTTAGGATTTAAAGCTCACTTTTCCCGAGAAGCTGCTCCGCTGCATGCTTATAATGAATGACCTGATCAATGCTGATCACGGTAGGTCCTCTCTGCCAATCCTACTAGATCTGTCAGCAGCATTTGACAAAGTTGACCATCAGATTCTTTGGGAGCACCTCGAAAGACCGAGTATCACTGGCACAGTGCGCTAAACTGGGTAACATTCGACTTCAGTGAGAGATGTTAGCATGTAGGTGGAAATGCTGCCGGTAATCCGGGGAGTCTTTAAAGTAGTCGGTACCTAAGGGTGCGGTGCTAGATCCCCTTTTTCACTAACAGGACTCTCCCTCTGGCCGATGGTAATGCCCAATAGCATTCTATCGATGACACCTAGCTCTACCTATCTTATATGAGATTTCTCAGCATTCTATCGATGACACCTAGCTCTACCTATCTTATATGAGATTTCTCAGCATTCTATCGATGACACCTAGCTCTACCTATCTTATATGAGATTTCCCAGCATTCTATCGATGACACCTAGCTCTACCTATCTTATATGAGATTTCTCAGCATTCTATCGATGACACCTAGCTCTACCTATCTTATATGAGATTTCCCAGCATTCTATCGATGATACCTAGCTCTACCTATCTTATATGAGATTTCCCAGCATTCTATCGATGACACCTAGCTCTACCTATCTTATATGAGATTTCTCAGCATTCTATCGATGACACCTAGCTCTACCTATCTTATATGAGATTTCTCAGCATTCTATCGATGACACCTAGCTCTACCTATCTTATATGAGATTTCTCAGCATTCTATCGATGACACCTAGCTCTACCTATCTTATATGAGATTTCCCAGCATTCTATCGATGACACCTAGCTCTACCTATCTTATATGAGATTTCTCAGCATTCTATCGATGACACCTAGCTCTACCTATCTTATATGAGATTTCCCAGCATTCTATCGATGATACCTAGCTCTACCTATCTTATATGAGATTTCCCAGCATTCTATCGATGACACCTAGCTCTACCTATCTTATATGAGATTTCCCAGCATTCTATCGATGACACCTAGCTCTACCTATCTTATATGAGATTTCCCAGCATTCTATCGATGACACCTAGCTCTACCTATCTTATATGAGATTTCCCAGCATTCTATCGATGACACCTAGCTCTACCTATCTTATATGAGATTTCTCCAGCCTTCCTCTGCATTCGAATCACATACTTCCGACATTTGCACTTTGATGGCCACAAACTTCCTAAAGCTTAACAACGATAAGACCAACCTAACAGTTACACGCAAGCTTAGTGTCACTCAAGTTAGAGGACCTCATTCTCAAGAGTAGTTCATTTAGCATCACTTCCGCGATGTTTGTTCGTAATCTGGGCGTGTTGCTCCAAAAATGACTGGTAATTAGATAAGCACATTGCCTCCCTTGTCGGGTCGGCTTAATTTCAGAAGAGAAGACATATTGTCCACTTGGACCGGAATATGGGGCAAACTAGTTAACGTGTTTGTGACATCAACTCTACATTACTGCCATTCTCTTCATTTAAGACTCCAGGCCAGTGCCCTGGGCCCTCGTCAGCAACTGGTGAAAAACTATGCAGCTCGTTTCGTCTGTCGTCTATGGGACCTGCCACATTTCACAACTTTTGTCAGAGCATCAATGGCTCCCTATCTAGCATCGTATCAACTTCAAGCTGCTCTCTGTAGCTTTCAGGTTACCTCACCCACTTCAACAGCCTACATATCTGAATTCTTGCTCCTACGACTTAGCTCTCACACCACTAGGTCCTCGGCTGCCAGTCGTCTTACTCGTCCGAGCCCTAAATTGAAATTCGTTGGCGATTGGGTGACCTCAGTTCGGATGTACCGAAAATCTGGAAGACTCTCCTGATACCACCTTAACTGATTTGCATCATTTACGTCCTTAGCTAAATGCCGATCTGTTCCGTTCAGCTGTCCCTGTGCCCCTGTGAGCTTATCTGTTTTCCAGTAGGTTTTGCATGCTTACCTATGTACGGTTTAGTTCATGTCGAGGTCGTGCACCCGGGGTCGTGCTAACCAGCTGCCCTGCTGGTGTTTGTGCATGCTTTTACAGCGTTGTCCTAGCATGATACAGCAGCTTTCTGCTATCACATTTCTGCTTACATCTCTGCTAACCCATAAATTTCGGCACACAGATATGATTCTACAATCGAGAGGGCGGGCACACGCATGCTCGCCCATGCGCGCCTACTCACACACACACACACACACACACACACACACACACACACACACACACACACACACACACACACACACACGCACACACACGCACACACACTCGCATATTTGTGCATGCATACGTGTACACGAGTGAATATGCCTGGCACAAGCACTAAAAATTTTCCAGCAAAACTTGTGCATAATGTGCTGAGGCAAAAAGATCTCAGCCAAGCTCCGTGTATCTTTATCGGAGCTGACGAATTAACACTAATAGGTATATTGACTCCCAAGTTCATCGCCTACTAGGGAAATTAATCAACTCAAAATCCACATCAATTTCTTAACACCATAAAACTTCCCTGACAGCCCTTGGACATCGGATGGCTAATATGGCTCAAACGGATAAAAAATTTCCAACATATTAAAACTGAGCAGACGACAAGAGCAGCTACAGGAAACCAAAAAGGGTAAGCGCTGTACATGTTCAGCAGCGAAACATCCCAGACACAAACTAATTGTGGCTTAAATTGTGGCAGTCACGTGCAAAGTCAATAAGCATGCATTCAGAAGTTTTTTTAAGACCCCTAAGCACAAAATATCTCGGCGAGGATTCACACCAAGACTATGGAGGCAGAAGGCACTGCTAGCCCGACGGTATTCCATAATGCCCTCTCTACTTGAGTAAAACGTATGAGCAAGGCCGACTTACATGGCCACCAGCCACTAACAGTTCCGAGTCAGGCATAAAAAAGCAGTACTACATCACCGCAAAGTGCTGTAATCATGCTCGGTACATAAAATGACCTTATGTAACATGTGAGCCAAGTTTTGATACAAGTTTATTTCTTAATTTTCAGTGCTAAAATGAAGTTGCATAACTGTGATTAGCCATAATCTGGCTGAACTACTTGGGCAAAGAGCAAATTGAGCAGCTGCAAGTATTGGACATTATCGTTCTCCAAACGTCCTAGCCCAAGAGGTAATGTGTGCTCGACCTTCACGACCAAGGTCGTGGGTTCGAATCCTGCACTGGGTGATTCTTTATTGCCAGCTGCAAGCGACAGTGATAGCCGCTAAGGGTCTTCTGGCTCTACAAATAAGGCTGTTTAATCAGCTAATATTTATTCATTAATTTTAAACTTTAGCACAGCTAGTCTTCAGTTGTGATACGACCCATCAATGCTCTACGCCTTCTATCTACTTCATCTGATAGATGCTCAGTGGAACTCACGATCAGATATTGAATCGGCCACTCAATTGTCTTCTTATTGGGCCCTAAATCAAACAAGTGCTTCAGAAAAAATCTTGAACACGCTTACCGTGTGCCAAGCATCGGTGTCCTGTTGGAAAATAAAAATATATCCGAGTAGCCTCATTGCACAAAATAATGGAATGCCTTCTAGCAGTTCTAATAACGCGAGCAATTCTATTAAAAGTCTTATGTCGTGCTGCCAGATTCCCTCAGCAGGCCGCCTAGCCCAAAGTTACAGAAGCATGCCCAGACCATGACCCCTTTCCTGCCAATTTATCAATACTCTGATGGCAATTATCATTGAAACCTTACTTACCCTAGGCAACGACATACGTAATGCCTACTACGCCCGCAGTTACCAAAATATGGAGAATCTATTCTTGTCGCTCCAAGCAACTTGGCTCTGGCTCTTCGAGGGTCCGGTGTCCTCACACCCAATGCGAACCAGCCAATATGTGCTAGAGAGACAGAAAGTGGCTACTTTCTTTCGATCCGTGCAAACAGCATACCTTGCTCATCTATCCTGGCCTGAGCAGGTCCCTATCAACTAGCTTCTAGTAGCAAACTTCAGGATTTGTGTGTGACCCCGCCCCCTACTTTCAGCTACGCAACACGGCTTAAATTCAGGCCTGCTTGGACAGGGAGACTGCATCAAAATTTGTCCTCACATTTGTGAAAATCCCAACTCGACTTCTGTAACTCACTGTCTGCCGGTCTACCGGCCTGTGCAATCAGCGCTTACAGTTAGTGCAAAGCTCTTCATCAAAGCTTGTCTGCCGTAAGTGTCACAGCTGCCATAACACACCACTTCTTGCCGACCTGGACTGGCTCCCAATCAATCTGGATATCGGTATGTCAAGGTTCTGTCACTCACATTTAGGTCCCGCCATTCTCTGGATCTAGCCTACCTATCACGACTACTCCCAACCAGGCTAGGTATCGTGCCACCTGCTTTTTTTATATTCCTATAATCACTAAGCCATGCCTAAAACCAACCAACAATCCTTTGAATATTGTGCCTCTAGTTCGTATGCTCTCAAAGCCAGGAACTCACTCCTGACAAATGTCACAACACCCCATGACTTGATTACATTAAAAGAAGCTAAAAACATACTGGTTCATTACATTATTTGCTTGGTCTTGGTGATTTGCAAAGTGCATCCAAAGAGATTAAGTTCCCTGCTGTTACTATACAAATGTATTATTATTATTATCAATATTAGTATCAACGGTACAGGTCAGTGTTCTTCAGGTTATGTCTCACCGAAGTCGCAATGCTTTGGCAATTGCATGTTGCTAAGCCCCGTTTGGTAAAACGCCTCCTATAGTCCCTCGGTCCAGGCAGTGAACTTGCTGTTCTTAACAAGGCCGACTGACGATAGTCGGTGGTTAGGAAACAAGAATAGTCGGTGAGCTATTGATTCTGTTCACCCGACATGCCTAAGTACTTCCAAAGCCAAGTAATATAGTCGTTTAAACGGTGCTACAGTACGTGGAAATTCACCATTTTTAAATGAATGCATAGGGTCAAACATGCATCATCTCGCTATTGTTCTGTTGTATACACTGGCTCATGAAAATGCCCATGTGAAACACGCGATTTTCATTCATCCTATGTAGTTTGGCTTGTTGCTTCACAGTCAAATGCTGACTACTCATCGTAAACGACAGGTCGCCGATACATTGTGACTGCATGTATAGTTTAGCTAGTCACAACTACCAAGCATCAGGAATTGCAATACCACTGATAAGCTGACTACAACAAGCCACATCGTACTTTACTACTAGATGCCACAAACAAAGCTGCAAACAGGTAGAACGGATAAGACATCTATGATCATGCATTTGTTATGTATTTTTGTATTTATTATTTATTATTATTTTTTTTATTATTTGTATGCATTTTTTATGTAATAAGACCTGGCTGAAAGTATGTGCAAAGATCGCAGAAAACGTAAGATTTGTGTGAGCCTTGGGTTCGGCCTACATAACAGGCAGCTGCCACCAAGTTTTTCGCATGCAGATCAGCAAGGAGGGAGCTATAACAGTATAATGATAATTATAGCTATAACAATCTAACCTGAAAGAATGGAGTAGTGGCATTAGTGTGCTGTGGATACACATACATATTTTAGCTATGCTGAGGTCGTGAAAACAACGTTTTCGAATAAAAATGCTTAATAAATGAAAGTTTTTTTTTAATCCAACTATGGCTGCCAAATGTGCTACAAAAAGCCGTCTTCGGAAGCATGCTACTGTATTCAAAAGCCGTGCTATCTAGCTTAAGTACGCTGATAAAAGTACCCGGAAACTGACTTAACTTATAGTACTTAAACTTTAATTACTCAAGTACCCAGAACCCGAAGTTTCGTTCAAGTTTGCTGACAAATTTAAATATTTACTGAACCCAAGGGCCTCCATGAAGTTGCCCGATGGAGCCTGTTGCCCATTTGTATTTAGTTCCTTTCAGTGCCTCGGGTGACGGCAATGATGATAATAATAATATTAATAACAATACGTTCTCAAGGTGCCTTCAAGGTGCCAGTTAATGTAATCGCCTTCTAGGCACTTTACATATGCTGATCGCGACAGGCATCCGGTGTCATACCTGCACCCAGTAGAACTCTCAAGGTGGTGGCACAGATTGCTACCAGGCACAGTATCGCTGCCGCGGTGGCCGGTCGAAGCGCCCAGTTAGCGCGAGGCAACCTGTCCCCTAAGTGCCATTGGGCGCATAACCGTCGAAGATTGTTCAGTGGCAGACCGAGCTTCGGCATGCTGTTCGAAATGAAACTCGGCAGTGAGGGTGCAGACGCTGATTGGGTCGATAAGCTGGGACCTGAGGTCGCACAACAGCTCATGCCTAAGATGAGCATGCACAGAGTCATGGTTTAGTCTTTGAAGCACGCGTCACCAAGACCAGTGAGGTGGTACAAGACTGATGGAGTACCGTATGAAGACAGGGAAGCTGAGCATGGCATAATGAGCATGGCTTCTTAGTCAAGAGGCAGGGCCGAGCAGACGACCAATCATAGGCTCGCCCCATCAAGGGCATGCCGTCTTCATTGTCTTGAAAGGCATGGCAGACGACCTAACCGAAAAGAACATCGATGTATTGAGTACCTGTTTATGGGATGTTACAAGATCTTTATCTAGGAATAATACTAGTATGGCGATAGAGGCTGCCATAGAAAGTTTGTTACAGCATTTGGTGGGTCTTTGTGATTCGTCTCTCGTGCACATGTACCTGCTTCCATTGTGCCTGCTGCTTGCAGATGCAACCACCAATCATTTGGTATAGCTTTCTACACAGCATCTGTAAAGTGCCTAGAAAGAGATTCAGTTCTCTGAGAGCACTATACAAGTGTAATAATAATATTATTATTATTATTATTACCATTACCACTAGTTTCATCTGGAAGATCAAGTAGGGGCCCGGCTTTTTGCAGTCTGCAAGTGTTTATGGTTCACCTTCTAAGACCATTGATCTCCGGTCTGCACTGCTAGAACTATAGATGGCCGACTAGCCCACGACTTTTTTCTTACCTGGACAGTGTAATGCAAATGACTGGGTAGATTTAAAAAAAAATTGCTTCTAAATCTTGCACTCAGAGGGCTAGCCGGCTCACAGCCGAACACGGACGGCATCGAAGTCGGGCTCAGTCGAGCTGCTGACCAGGCGTCTGGCGCATTCTGCGTGGAGGATTGCTGAGGCTAACGGGCGCCTGGTGCGCGCAAAGGCCACGTCGTCTAGATGGCTTCCCTCAAGGCTCCTCGTCCTTTCCATGTTTCAGCTCCGCACATATTTCCTCTCTTGACTTTTTCCTATACTAGGCTGGCTTGGCGTGTAGACACATTGCAATGGAGGTTCTCTATTCCTCGCCTGCTCTCCACTCCCCTGCACTGCACGAGCCACCCTCCCTCCCCCAAAGGATAGAGAGAGAGAGAGAGAGAGAGAGAGAGAGAGAGAGAGAGAGAGAGAGAGAGAAGGCAAATCTTTCTGTCTTGGGCGGCGCTTGGATGAGCGGAGGGTATACCTGCAGGAGCAGTGGCAGCTCTAGCCGAGAGCAGGCGACGAGCGCTACTCTCGAGTGCCTGCTACTCTCGAGAGCGGCCCGTGAACGATGCGAGCACCGGCGTTTGCCACAAGTAGCATTACACCTGCATGCGCCACGAAGCCGTCGTGGGCTCGACTCACCTGCCGAATACGAAAAGGGGTGCATATGATATGGAGCCGCACAGCCTTAGGAACTGATCAATGCTCGTGCGCACGGTCTAATCTGAGGCACGCCACCGTGCACAGCAGAGGACAAGCTCATATCCTTCCGATGCAGTCTGAGGCGGTCTGGCAAAAATCAGCCAAGAGCTGTTGCCATCGAAATGCTAACTAGCAGATGCCACGAAATATGTGCACTTAGTGCAGCATAGCCATTTAAACAGTATAGAGTGAATGCACCCGATTGTCATTGAAGGGAATACCTTACTGCCATTTCAGCTAATTACCATAGCAATGTCATCTCATATAGCGTAGGTCTAATGAATGATAAGCACTGTACGGAATGCATTTATAATGCAAGGAATTTGTGAATCAGCCAAGATGAACCATGAGCTCAGGCTAACTATTCATTTTCTCTCCTGTCTCAAACTACAATTTCAGTCCTTTAGCTAAACAGGAACAACCTCGGTGTGGCTATATGGGGTTCGATTCTAGGCTGTTTTCAGGTTGCCAGTTTTTCATTTTCTCTAATGCACCACAAATAAACTGTGCGTGCTACACAGCAAGCTTTGCAGGTACACTAATGCATTAATGTCTTAGCAGTAACCAGCCGTTTCGGTGCGGTGCTTGATGGCCTCGCTCGATAGCAGCATTTACGCTGGGCTCTACTATCCAGCCCATCACCTTTTGTATGTAGATATAGTGGTCACTTACGCACGATTCGTTCAGCAGGTGCCAACTGTATATAATGTCATTGCTTTGCCTGGTGTCAGTTTTGCAGCTATTCCAAAAGCTTCCACCCACGTCTTCCTCCCATCCACATGTCCACCGACGGGACATATACTGGTCCCCCATGTACAGGTCCATCGCCAATTCTCGACAGGCTGTCCCTCACATTTCCATCGATCACCGTCTTCCTTGATGTGCGCCCTTTCTGTCTGACTTCATCAAAACAATACACATTAGCACTTCACTACAGATATGCATAAGAGAGCAAGTGCTGCCAATGCTTCAACAATCGATCTGCTTACTCGGGCCTGGCTCAAGTGTGAACATGGTTAGGACCATCTAAAACCACACGGGCATTCAGCCAACATGCACTGCAGGACGGAACTTGCTTTATGTCGGTAAGCAACCAATGTATCTTACTAATGCTTATGTTCAAGGGAGCCACATTACAAAACCGCTAATTGAGGGAGCTGGTAAACATGCTACCGAAAAGAAATGCCATAGCTACGTAGACAGCCCTCGAATAGTGATGCTAACTTGTCACGTCTCAGGCGACAGGTTATGCGACATTTTTCTTCACTTTGAAGATACCCGATTTCTCGTGAGATCTATACAACGAAACACTGCCACGTATGTGGCGGCTCTATTTTTGCATGACAGCTAAAATGACTCGAGAACTTCGGTAGATTAATAAAGATTATAGAGAACTTCAGGTCATTCTGTCAAATGGGCAAACCTAGTGCCACTCGGACACTGGAAAGTGTGCGAGTGGCACTAGGTTTGCCCATTACTATTAAGATGGTTTTATTGTCATTCAGTTTGACGAAAGATTCGAAGCTAGGTAGCTCGGCTAGAGGCTCATCGAGCTCCGATGGGAGACGTGAAAAGTGTTCAGGATTTGGTACCGCCGCATTCCCACCAATACAAACTCCTTCCTGGCTAAAGGCTTGAACATGGCACAGGAGCTGATATAAACCAGTCGCTAGGACATAAAAGCGGTAGCCATGTTTGCTACATACCGCATCTTGGCCTCCTCAACAGGCAGTCCGTCTGCAGCCGCATCGTCGACCAGCTTCCTAGCAATGCGGCTAGCTGCAGACAGGTTCACGGCGGTCGGCCTCGACTTGACGAGGTAGTCGAGCCACTGGTGTACACGGTGCTGCAGCTCTAGCAGACTGCCAAAGCTGCTTGCCTGCAGCTCGACAGCCAAGCCCAGCATGCCCACGATGGCAATGGCTGGTGCACCACGCACCTGTAAAAGGCAGGCCGAAGGGTGTAGGCAGGCCTTTCATTGCAGTCACGTGCAATCGCCCAGAGAGCAATCTAGGCCACTGGGCACGGTGTTCACAAGCACTAGCACCATCACTGCCTGTTCACCAGGCATGTCACGAGTAGCAACATAGCTAGCAGTATCCCCATAATTATTTCGTAAAAATAATAATAACATATCTGTATAGCACCCTCAGAAAACTTAATCCCTTCTAGGCACTTTACATATGCTGCAAAGGAAGCACGATCAAATTGTTAATGGTAGCATGCTCAATCTCAACAAACATAACATGGTTTGGGGTGACATGAACAGGGTCAGCAGGCAAATATGGTCAGTGGCAGCATGCACAGTGTCAGCACACATAAAGACACAAAGGATAACTCGCATGGACTCATTAAATGCTGCAATAAATATATGTATGTTTGGCTTCTTTTTAAATGTCGTCAAGTAAGGGGATCTCATAACGCCAGTCAGAAGTGAGTACCAGGCTTTGGGAGCATATAAACTAAAGGCACGGTCACCAAAGGATTTGAGGTGTTCCTACGAGGTGCAGGTAGACGATGTGATTCCGAAAAGCAGGCGGTATAATGCTTAGCCTAGTGTGGGAGTAGATCTGATAGGTAGGCTGGAGCCAAAGAATGAAGAGACCAAACGTGAGTGACAAAACCTAGAAGTCGATACTGCTTGACTGTGAGCCAGTGCAGGTCAGCTAGAAGTGGTGTGGTACGGCAACGTCTACGTTCACAACAGACAAGCCTAGCTTCAGAGCTTGACACCAGCTGTAAGAGCCTGCTGGCACAGGTCGGTAGACAAGCAAGCAGTGATTTACAAAGTTAAGACAGAATGTCACAAATGCATGGACCAATTTAGATGTAGTATCCCTGTATAAACAAGCCAAATTTTAAAATGTTATGTAGCTGAAAGTAGGCACACTTGACTGTGGAGCTGATAATAACTCGTTGCAAGTCATTTGTACTGTGTCTTAAGAGAACCAAATCTCTTACTAGGCACTTTACATATTCTGGAAAGAAAGCAATTGGTTACTGAAAACATGCAGTGAGTGTCAGCAGGCATAAGCACACGAACCATACGAAGCACACTTCAAATGGACCAACCGACTGCTGTGAGAAACTGGTGCATTTTTAGCTTCTTTCTAAATTTTGTCAAGTCGGGGATGTCGTGAGTTAAGTCGGGAGTGAGATCTCGGTTTTGGGACCATGCACATTAAAGTCTCCAGCTGTGCTCACAGCCTCGATGAACTACAACCCAGATCACTTGATATCACAACAGACGATCACCATCCTTACTTCACGTTCATAGCATTTGTGTTTATGCATGATCTATTCAGCCAGCCACCGGCTCTCTCTCTCTCTCTCTCTCTCTCTCTCTCTCTCTCTCTCTCTCTCTCTCTCTCTCTCTCTCTCTCTCTCTCTCTCTCTCTCTCTCTCTCTCTCTCTCTCTCTCTCTCTCTCTCTCTCTCTCTCTCTCTCTCTCTCTCTCTCTGACTCAGGGAGACAGAGGACAAGCCGGCTTTTCGCCGGGTTCAATGGCCACAGCCCCCCCCCCCCCCCGCCACTGATCGAGCTGCTACAGTTGCCACTAAAGTTTCTCTGCACAAATGCCGTGCAGTCAGCAGCAGTTCGTCCACACGATATTCCCACAGGTCGGCCTTGCTAGATCACGGCTCCTCTGTAGAAACTTATCATCGAGATTCACTATCGTCCTTCTGTACAGCCACTAGTGCATGCACGCACGAACAAACCGAATGCACATCTTCGAATCTCAGGGCACTATTAATGGACACAAATAGCAAATTAACAGATTTGCTTCTTAATCCGGCTTCAGCTATAACATTAAAACAGGGACAGAGCCACAAGCAAGATGAGCTGGGGGACATCGGGTCTGTGCATGCCACCTGGCTTTGCATGCAAGCAGTGACTAGCACTTTGGCACGGCAGGCCCTTCATAGCGCCAAGCTGCCCCAAAATTGGCTCGCTGGACAGTTCGGAGAAGAAGGTGAGACTGAAGACCCACAAAGAACCTGAGAGGATGAAGCAACAGCTCAGCTGAGGCAGCAGCCAAGTTTTCGTACTGCTGCTATACCCTCCTCTCCCACCACGGGTTACCACAGCTCTGCACCCTTCCAGACCGAGCGCTGTCAGTAGCTGCTTGTCAGTCGCAACACAGAAAAAGCTAGCCTCAAACGAGCCACGCCCACCCACTCTCCCCACTCTCTCTCACACACAAGCTCGGACAACTCGCAGGCTAAGCCACACATTCCGGTGTCTTCCAGCATATTTCTGAATGCCACCAGCAGGTCGACGCATAAAAAATCTTGGTGAAGGTGCAAGCAGGAAATTTCACAATAGTTGGCAGCACATCGCCCGAGATCATCATGGTCACACAAGGCTTACCAGTAAAAAGTAGGTTGGTTTTATCGGCATTCAATCTGAGAAAGTTTGCAGCTATCCACGTAAAGATGTAAGCAATACATGCAGCAAGGGATTTGAGAGAGGTTGACATGCTGGAAGGCTAGGAGAGATCGAAAAATGGGTATAGTCTGTACGATTGGAATAGAAGTTAGTCTAGATTGTACTTGGAAATCACATCTGCAAGAGGGCGAATACATATATTGCGAAAAGGAGCAGACTAAGCACGGAGCCCTGACGTACCCCGTACTTTAGTGGCTCCTCGGATGATCTCCGCCTCCTTTCATTCACTAAGATGTGACCTAAACCATTGCAGGTATGTGCCAGTGATGGCCCAGCAATATGATGGGCACTCGAGATGATACTTATAGTATCGCATGCTGTCGACGGCTCAAGCAAAATAGGCAGAGAGACTTCGCATAAGTCTACATTACTGAAAAGATCAGTCCACCCGAAGCAATGCAGACTCTGCGGAGTGATTAGCTCTAAAACCTGACTGGATTTTACTTTCTAGGTTTGAAGTTTCATTGTAAGAGTTTAGCTGGTCTGCCACAAGTCGTTTCAGTGTCTTTGATAGAAACAGCAGTAGGGAAACTGGACAAAAGTTGCTCTTAAGTCACTTGGTCTAGCGTTACTTTCTTAATTAGTGGCCTAACTCAGCCTGTTTGAAAGGTGGAGGGACAAGAGCTGAGGCTATGGATATATTTAAGATGGTATTAAGGCATGGCAACTGTAGATCTATGCATCGCACAATTAGGGCAGGGGAATAGGGTCTACAGGGCTAGTCGTCTTCTTTGACTGGGAGATGAATTTCAGGATGAGGTAGAACTTCAGGATGTCCTCGTGGTCACTTTGAATACAGAGATTGAGGTGCTGCAGGTAATTGAGGGAGAGGAGTCCTGTGGGGATGTTAATGAGGGACATAATAATAATACATTTGGTAAAGCACCCTCAGAGAATTCGATCTCTTTCTAGGCGCTTTGCAATTGCTATAAAGAAAGAACTATCCTGAGTCCAGAAAGGATGCTGCTACCTTAAGGATGGACTCTCTGATCTTGTCTATCTTGCTGACAAAAGCAATCAGCTAAATTACCATAAGGATCACTAAGTAAGGAGCTAAGCTGGGAGCGATTAATGATGTGGTTAAAGTTAGACATAAGCATTTTTGCATTGTGCATCTGTCATTCAACAATATTTTTATAGAAGCTAGACTTGTGCTTACATGTCCATGATTAAAGATAATAAAGCTCCAGGACGTTTGATGACATGTACAGCAAAATGTATCCAAGCCAAATCAGAAATAGTCTAGCTTAATCTGGTACAAGCAGAGCTGAACACCCATTTGCAATTTCACTCTGATATGTGAAGAATCAGCCAAGTTATGGAACGTACAAGGCATCAAGCTACACTGAAAATGAAGCTATATAGAAGTCACAAGACCGCATCTCAACAAGCTTCAGGGATGTATCTTGATTTACCAAGAATCGACAAGTTGGGATAAAGTCGAATATGATACAGAGATGGATAAATTTGCTATTTGTAGATATATTGCTATTGGTTTGCATGGGAGTTAGAAATGGCTTGCATAATTATTTTTTTCTTTTATGTGGAAGTAGTCAGAACTTTCGATCCCATTTGTAACATGTTTGTCCTTTGAAAGTTATCATAAAAAATACTCGATTGTTGGGAAAATTGTATGCATAGTTTCTTGAGCTTCCGCCTTAAATGATACAGCTACGACCAAACTGTGAATAAGCCTCCATTTTGAATGGCGAGTTTCGATGCGACTCACCACAAAGGTGATCATTCGCACGATGGGAGTCCCCGATTACGACAAAAGGTATGCTGAGCTGATATCGCAAGCTGCATTGGACCAAAAGTGGTATCGTGTTTGACCGCTCAACAAGCCGGCTTGAGCTCTTCGATGTGCCTAGCTTGTGCAATTGCTTTAAGACAATCAATTTGACCTTCTTGGTGGCTTAAGACCGGTGACATATTAACATCCTTCACGCATGCTGACTTGCAAAGATGTTGCAGTCAAGGTATACCCCCCCCCCCCGGCACGTTCTAGCAGACGGTAGCACGGCCACCGGCTGCAATCGCTCCTGCTCGAGCGAACTCACCAAGTCCTCGAGGTCCCGTTTGCCATGCTCACGCATTTCGAGCTCTCACTGACTTGATTTGACCAGTCAACACTTGAAAGCATAAATCTGGCAGAAATGCTGCATATGTGCACACACGACTGGCGCAAAGCAGGGCAATTTTGACAGCATCGTGCATAATCGCCATGCACAAGACAGGGTTCTGGACAGATGTGCTGCCACTGCGTAGCTTTATTAACTCTAGCTACCACTGCTCAACATGCTTATAACAACTTCCGGGCATGCAGTGGAGTTGAAAGGCAAATCGGGAGCCAGCGGTTGGTGTCATTCTCCTTGAGGCCAATGACATGGTGCCATCTCGGTGATGGTTTAGTGTCACTTGTCTGGTAGAAAAATTCCTGCTACGATCAGTACCACTAGTCACTTTGAAAATTAAGTCCCCCCTCCCCCGACTGAAGACAGAGGCTTGACACATAAGCCGTAATGGCTAGAGTGATAGAAAATTGCCAGCAGACAGCTGGAAAAAAGCCAGCACGGAGGCATGATAGATGACATAGTCTAAACCTCAAAGTCAATGGAAAGGGCTCAGCCTGCGAAAATCCTCAGTTGGAAATGCAAGGAAAAAACTTCAGAAATGTCACGGCTCAGAACTCGAGGGAAAGAACATCCAATTGATTTAGCAATATAAGCCTAATAGCAATAAAAATAATTACAAAGAACTTGTAGAGCACACTAAGAGAACCATCTAGGCACTTCATGTTTGCTGGAAAGAGGGCACTTCTATTTTGATGACAGTGTGTGCTATTTCGGTCATGCATAAGTAGACACAACTTAATATAGTACACTTTTGGCAGAGTCCATTTAGTCGAAGGCTTTGCTCTATAAAACTTAGCAGGACCTGACTAGAGCTTACTTGCTAGGTTTGACTTTTTGTATGTTTTCTATAGGAGCTCAGCTGGTCTGCCGCTGTTCATTCAAGTGAGTTTGACAGAAACGGCAGTGGAGAGCAGGTGCTACCTATTGAGTACTTCGGGAACGTGCCACAGGGCTGAGACACGGAGCAAATTTTGACAATGCACGATCTCATTGCGTCGGTGCCGCTTTCAAACTGAGCCTCTTTCTGATAACTCGTCCTAAAGGCGGTTTCGGACTTATCGCGCGGTTGCACGTCCGCGCGAGTGACGAGCTGGTTGCACTCAGCTGTAGCAGGGGCGGCCGGCGAGCACTGGCTACGACTGCTTTCACTGGAGAGATGAGAGCTGAGACCGAGTCGGTCAGAGGAAGCCCGGGAGGAGCAGAGCAGTCGAGAGAGCGCAGCGTGCCGACATGGCCTCGACACACGTGACGCCTGGGACCTGTGCAAAGCCGAAGGACCTGCCAGCTGCTACAGTATCACAAGACACCCGCTGGCTGAATAGGCGCAGCGGTGCGACCAGACCTCCACCCACCCAAATTGACCGTTTTGTGCCACAGCCTTTTTTGAAGTCGGGGCTCCCAAAAAAATGCAAGCCGATTTAACAGCCTCATTTGTATAGCGGCAGAAGAGCCGTAGTGGCTGTCACCACTGCCTGCAGTGGGCGATAACGGATTGCCCACTGCAGGGCTCCAACCCACGACCCGGGTCGAGAAGAGCAAGAGCACCGTAGAAAGCCGAAGAGGCGGCCAAAGACGAAATCCGAGGTGAGCCCCGGAAGTAGCAACCAGGTGAGCCGGTGAACGGACAACCCAGTCAGGAGGCTTCCTTGAGTCGGGATGCTTTGTGCAGGCAGACAGGTGTGCTCGATAGCCGTTGGCCAATAACATGAGCAACATGCTGTCTGCCATAGCCAGATGTGACATGGTAGCCTCCCTCATGTTGAAGCAGCTCTATCCACGCACGTACAGTTTACCAGAGTGGAGCAAGCAGGCGCAGACCTATTCCCTAACGATATTTCCAATAGTACCCTCGGAGAACTGAGTCTCTTTCTAGGCACTTAACAGATGCTGCATACCAATCATTTGGTAGTGACATCAGCAAGCAGCAGGCAACGTGTAAGCAGGTAGCACTCGAAGGGCAAATCACAAAGACCCACCAAATGCTGTAATAAACAGGTGCATTTTCAGCTTCTTAAAAGTCAGGGGACGTTGTGACGTGCAACGGTAGGGAGTTCCACGCTTTGGGAGCATAGGAACTAAAGGCACGGTCTCCAACGGTTTTGAGGTTCGTGTGAGGGAGGTATGGCTAAACGATTCGAGTCAGAACAGCAGGTTGTAAAATTCTTAGCCTGGTGGGGAGTAGTTCTGATAGGTAGTAGGCTGGAGCCAGAGAATAAAGTGACCTAAAAGTAAGTAATAGAACCTTTGAAGTCGATGTGCTGCTTGATTGGGAGCCCGAGCAGATCGGCAAGAAGTGGTGTGATCAGGCAACTGCGGTCCTCACGGCTGATAAATAAATATTAAATCCTAGCTGATTCAACAACCCCTTTTTGCATAGCGACAGCAGAGCCTTTACGGCTATCACCACCACTTGCAGTGGCGATAAAGAATCGCCCACCGCAGGAATCGAACCCACGACCTCGGGGAAGAGGACGTGTAAGCAACCGCCTTACCTTGTGTGCCATCACGGCTGAGCCTAGCTGTGGAGTTGTGCACCAACTGCAAGTGCCTGATTGCCCATGCCGGTAGACCAGCAGGCAGTGAGTTACAGAATTCGAGAAGTGATGTCACAAATGCATGGACCAATAACAATAATAATAACAATAGCATCATGACATTTGCGCAGTGCCCTACAGGAAAAATAAATCTCTTTCCATGCACTTTACACATACTGGAGCAGAAGCAGTTCAATTGGTTAGTGATGCAACATGCAGTGTCCGGATGCATATGTAAGTAAAGGTCAATTCATACAGACTCAGCAAATCCTGAGAGAAACAGCAGGGGTTTCAGCTTCTTTTTTAAATCTCATTAAGTCATGGGCTGTCGCGATGTCAGTCTAGTGTGAGTTCCAGGCTTTGGGGTATACTTAGTAAAGTTATGGTCTCCAAAGGATTTGAGGTCGCTATATCCAGAGCTTAACGAGTCAGACAAGGGAGTGGTAGGATGTGCAGCCTGATTAGAAAGTAGTTCTCCTACGTAGGCAATATGAGCAAGAGAGTGAAGGTAACTAAACGTCTGCGACGAAACCTTTTGAGTCGGGACACTTCTTGATGGGAAGCCCGTGCAGGTCGGTGAGAAGTGGCGAGAATATGGCAGTTGTGACAAATCATGCCGGGCAAGCCTAGCTGCAGAATTTTTTTTACCATGAGCTTCGTATTGCACAGGCAGGACATGTGAGTAGTGAGTTACAGAAGTGAAAATGGAGGCATCACAAATGCATAGACCAGCTTGGTTGTGGCATCCTTGTCTAACCACATCTGAATTATGCAATGGCACGTAGCTGAAAGTTGGCAGACTTAAGTGTGGAGCCGGATTCGTCATCTAGAGAAAGGTCACTCCACAATAGCACACCCATTGTGTGTGCAATCAATAAACAAGATATTCAGGCAGAGCTCATTTTGAGAGTTATGCTTTCCGTTTTATGAGCAACACTAGGTTTGCCCATAGCCAGTAAGTCGGTTATATCGTCACTAATGTAAAGCGCCTAGAAAGAGATTGAGTTCTCTGAAGGCGCTATACCGAGCGCATTTTTATTACTATTATTATTACTCAATTTGACGAAGTTTGCTACTGTACGAATGCCAGAAATAGACTGGCCCAGAAGGATGTGCCATTCAGCTTGCAGACCTGGACCGCTCACTTCGGATAGGCAACCCATTCTGAGACGTGCCTCCCCAGCCCTCCTATCATTGGCTACCTCGACAAAGAGAAAGCCTGTTCTGAGCGATGCTTTGAATTTGCTCTGTGGACATACTGCACAGCCATGGGCTCGAAGCAAGCTAAGGTGCCAGGCTCATACTGGGCAGGGTCATTGCTACCTTGGAAAGTGGCCTCTGGCAACTACTGGATGCCACATCAGCAGCAGCAGCGGCTGCAACGACGGCTCCAGCAGTGATTGGCAATACCATGGTACTATCGGCCAGGGAAGCACCTGGACGTATGGAGCTTGCCAGCCAGACGGACGTCCTATGCCGGGCCAAGCCACCGCCGCGAGAGTGTCACGGCTCACTGGCGGCATCCTTTTTTGGTAAGCTGGCCTTAGCGCATGCGCCTTCAGCTAGCAACCGAATAAAGCATCGTCGGGTCGTCGTGCGACGAAGCACTTCGCCATGTGAGATGGCACCTGCCCTGCAGGCAGCGGGCACTGTTCTCTCTAGGTCACCAGTCGGCTGCCTGCAAGCACTGCCTGCAAGTTCAGCACATGCCACCGCTCTGAGGAAAAGCCTGCAGAGCTGGCAACAAGCCGGGCATAGGGGGCTCTGAGAACAGCCGATAACGATTCCCATCCGGGTACTAAGTATTGCAGCCAGCCAGATCTGGCTGCCGACGATAGGCGCCGGTGGTTCACTTGGGGCAGGCCGATGCTGTACAGCCCAATACAACAGATTTATGGAGCCAGCGGGTAAGCAGAGGATTTGCCAGCACGGCGACACGGCACACAGTAGAGAGCGAGAACGTACAATGCCTGCTGCATCAGAGCAAGCAACTAGACTTTGGCAAGCTCACTGTTATATCGCCTGATAATGAAGCACGTTTACCCTGCTGGAAAACTGCTGCCACATCTATACTGGCTAAGGCGAAGCCAGCATAACTACGATGCGCTAATGTGCCAGCGACACCTACAGCGCCAACTCGACTGTACACACTGGCTCGTATGAACGGTTTATAAGCTTCTCGACATCTCCAATGTGCCTCCTTCGTGACATCTCCAATACTTTTAGCTTTGCGTTACATGCTTGGGAAATGCGGAGTGATGGCCAAGAAATGGCAACCGACAAATACGGTGGATCACTAAGATGACCGGTAACTAAGGTGTGGCAAGCTAACTGCAAGCCAGTAACCAAAGCTGGAGCCCACCGTGGCTGTCACTCAGACAAGCTGCTAATCTTTCTCAGATGCATTAGGGTTTTTAATTAAATTCCTTATCTGTCAGCAAATGGCCAGCACCGGCAGCAATGCAGCGCTCCAGCATTCCAAGCAAACACGGGCAGAAGCAGCAGCAAACTTAGACACAAGACTCTGTAGCCCATTTGAAGCACAGCTCATCCCAACAGAAAGCTATGTGAGAAATTAGTCAAGAGCATCTGGACATAATTCTAAGCCAAGCTGTTGTCAGGGAAACATTCGGGGGTTGGAATTGGAGAGGCTCGTACATGTATGAAATGTGCCACCAACGAAAAGCAAAACACCGAAAAGATAGGGTTGTACAGGTATTGCAGAACTAAAGGTGGGCCCTAGGCCACACTAACAGCAGAATGCCTAGAGAATGGGCTCGCTGTGAACCATGCTTAAACATTCATTAAATCCTTCCAAATTGCAGATCGGTTGCACGGTACTTGTCTCATTTGCTTGCGATATTGGGTTCAATCTACACTGCTAGTTCTAATTCACTTCAACAAGATGCGGAAGCTAGCATCTTCATCAAAGGCCTAACGAGTCTGTAAAAATGTACCAAAAGAAAACTAGGGAAACACAACACCTTGCACTTGCATGAATGACTACGTGCTTCCCGCAATCTTCAAGCGGCAGCATGCAATACAACCTGCCCTGCATTCAATAGCATTCGTGTAAGTTTACGGTCCACTAACACTTTCCCATCAAGTATGAGGATCTGGCAGATCCGTAGATTCTTCATCACTGGAATTTCATTAGAACTCGCTTTCTTAAGTATCCACAAGTCTCTCGCTACTTATACACTAGCAATCGAGTTCGTAGGAAGTTCCTAGACATTTTATTCATTGGAGCTAACTATAATGCAAACGTTCACAAATGTTAATGCTAGCACAAAACCGTCACATTAATGATATTATGGGTGCCGACACAGTAAAAAGAAATACTAGCTGGTTTAACAGCCTCTTTTTGTATAGAGACAGAAGAGCCTTTACGGCTATCACCACCTCTTGCAGTGGCGATATAGGATCGCCCACCGCAGGATTCGAACCCACGACCTCGGGGCCGAGGTCGTGCAAGGGAACCGCCTTACCTAGTGAGCCATTACAGCTCACCAGTAAAATACGTGTTACCATAAACCATATGGTCATTCTTCCTGTAAAGCATAGGTAAATTGCCTAGATATACATTAAGTTCTCTGATGGCACTACACAAGTGTATTATTAGTTTTATTATTATTATTAACTATGGAAGTACACCAGCATAAACGTCAATTAACTAGAGTAAAATAAAAATTGACTAAGCATTACCCGACGCATTTGGTGAGTGAGCATATACTAGCAATTGCAGTAAATCAGCTTGGCCTAAACTTAAAACCAATTACACACTCGACGCCGGATTCACAACCATTGGCAATGAATTTTTACGAAGAAACGCCAATATATGTGGCGATCCTGTTAAAAACACGTTAAACCATGCACATGAACAAACATTACTGATTAAGCCAGCAGGTACCTAAAAACCATTCATAATAACAACGAATAAGTGTCCCACAATAACAACGGAAGTGTAGCCTACTAGCTCGAACGTGCCCTACCAAAATTGACACGAAGCCCACAAGCAACTTCACTATAGCACAGCCAAATGCAACGCAGAGCTTAAATAGGCATACGCAAGCCACTTATAAGAATTTCGATCTGTTCGTAAGTACACAAATTTTAATTCACCAGGCTAGCATGCGTGCCGCAAACGCCGGTCAACATCGGCATCCGCGACATCGGTCATTCATTCATGATTTTCCCATCCACTCCCAAAAAGCAGGCATGATCAGTGGCACAGGGCTGAAATTCGAGATACATCATATACAAACCCAGCAGCCGGAGCAGTATTCACTCAAGTGCTAATTGTACAGGAATATCAAACCAGCAAAACTAACTTGACAGTCGAACCTGCATAGTTTTGATAGCCGCAAATGCGTCTTCAACTCCTTTAACAGGAATAAAAACTGTCTCTGATGGAAGCCTGAGTTGGTCCAATACGAGGAGCCGGCCGCCTTCATATTTAATTGCGCTGAGCATAACGCCGCCGAAATTTAGCCGACAGAGCTCAACCGACCGAGCTAAACTGACAGAGCAAGCGACGACAGCCACCCCCTACCCACGTGTACTACAGATATCAGCAGATATTGAGCACTCTAAAGACACAGTTTCTGAACTTAAATTTTCCTGATTTTTTCTTTTATTCAAAATTTTCAGTTACTAGCTCCTGAGAGTATGAATGAATGCTTAGTAGCTAGCTTAGTGTGCAAACCGCACCCGGAAGTGAATTAGACGGTGCCGCTGCGGAGATATATCGTCATTTCACTGACTGCTTTATGTGGGAAGCTAGCATTAGCACAAATTTCGAAATCTCTTTTGGCGTTAATGTGGTTTTCCTTAGTTATTCTTTGAAGAGAAAGAGGGAGATCGACATTGAAAGACTGGTGTTACCTGGCCTGTAGCCATGGCGATCGTTAGGCTTTACCACGGTTGGACAGGGTGTATCACGTGCTAGATATGCCCGTACAAGCAGTAAGCTGGTCGCGCCTGTGAGCGGATTTTGTAGCTTCCGATCGTCCTGGACACGCTGTTGCCTTTTGCTGGTATATGATCTCTTCAACGTGAAGAAATTACCGTCAGATTCTCAAGCGTTTAACGTCCAGAGAGAAGCCTGGGACCAACTGGCAAGATTGCTGCGGGCAACGAGCCTTGGAGCGGGCTGGAACCGGCACCCTTAGGCCGGTGCCTTGTTTACCGGCTGGTTTTACTCCAGATTTGTTCACTTTGTGCCGATGCTCAAGCTTTAGTGACTTGAATGGGATCCAACTCAGCAATGTTAGATGAGAATGATTTTCTTACGAGTGCGTCGGAGATTATCAGAGGTAAGACTTTCACATCGCCGTCCACTGGTTGGTTGTTACCAGGTTTGCCATTTCCAACTCACGATCTGTATCATGCTCTATATCTTTCACACTATCCTGGATTTTTAGATAGATTTTACTTTGCAACTTTGCGATCAAAGCCCAGGTCGACCGTAGCTACCCATTATTTCACGGTCGACTCCGATTTGGTTTACGAGAAGTGAGTATCCTATCACCCAATATGTTGTCGCTGCCCACCGCGGGTTACTACTTTGACATTTGCAGCCGCAGCCTACATTTGCATTGTTTCTAACTACAAAAATAATGAACATTTTCTTTAGTTTCTATGCCGACTTTGGCCCGCTGAACCTGGCTATGACTTATCGATATTGCTGCAAAGTCAACAAGAAACTTAAGGTGAGGTCTCGACTTACACCTCTTTGATCCACATGCACTCCTAACTATGTGACACCGGTGACTAGTGCAGTGTTTTGGCCGAAATGGTTCCTCGGGAACCTAGGGCTGCTGCACTTATGCACATACTGATTGTGTTTTTTGGAAGACATCTCTTTAGGGGTGAACCGTTCAAATTAGGTATTATTCCAACCTAGAGGATATACTCAGCTGCTCATACGCGAGCATGCTGCCGAAGAAGCCACGGGGAACACCCTGATTCATGAAGGCTCGACATTTCGCACTCTCTGGTCGGCAACGTCTGGATGCTGAGACTGTTGAAACTCTCATTTCATGCTAGGTCACTTTGCACAGGTATCTGAATGCTAGTTCCTGATTCACCGAGCGCCGTGGTAGTTGGGCCACGCCGAGCTGATGGCCACGGTTGTAGGCACGTGGTCACGGGTCTGGCTTCATTTCCGTGCAAGGCTTAAATAGTGTGCCGATATCGTTGCAGCACCAATAGTGGTGGCAACAGTCATGTGGCATTCTCTACCAATGAGTGCCATTGCGATCCAGAGGTCTGTTCGAGAATACCGGCCGGTTGTTTTCCACCGATTGAATGCAATGTTTTCTTTTTGAATGAATGAGAACAGAGACTAGCCGTATTCCCCACTCTATGCAGATGGCCATTCCTACTCTCTTCTAAGTTTTCCCCAGCAAGCAGGCAGTCGGAGGCTCTAACGTGTATAACCAGAGAGGCGATTGTTCGGCTAGACGTATAAATTATGAATGTGCAAGCCTCGAATCAATTGTTTGTGTAGCTACACTTCATGCCTGAGTGTGGCAACAACCAAGGTGGCATAATAATAGAGACACGGCTGCAGCTCGTATAAAGCTAACAAAACAGGTCCGGCTGTGGGTCTACAAAGGCGCACGCCCATACCCAGCCAGCCGTCGCCCACCTCAAGTACCTAAAAGCAGGCATGCAACTCGGCCCACCGAACGACCACCGGGCTCAACAAGACTATGCCGGGCTGCCATGCCGGGCTGCCTTGTTCGGGTCATCACTTTACATGTCGCTTGCAGCTGTTTTCATTTAGAGCCGGCCACAGTCAGTAGTCAAAGTTTATAACTACTACTGCTGCTGCTGCTGCTGCTGCTGCTGCCGCCACCGCCGCCGCTGCTGCCGCCACCACCGTTGCTCCATTCTATCTCTACCGGAGAGCCATTCGGAAGGAAGACTTGGCAAGGTGGACTTTCATTAATTCCTGACTGTACTGACACACTGTGCTCTGATCTGCTTCTGCCTCGGCTTCTCGGCTGAGGTAGCAGAGCCAGCTTGCTGCACGATGCTCAACACACCAGTCGTGCTGTAGTAAGATCTGCACCATGTTGAACTATGATAGTGCTCACATCGTGTTATCCATCGCCCTCATTTCACTGCTCCTGTGAGAGGCAGCAGCCACTTGACATCACCGGCAGTCGCATGCCTAACGGCTTGCATGGCTCTTGCATGCATCCACCTTTTCGGTTTCCATCAGCAGCCCCATGCCATGCTACCTATGCAGTCTCCATGAACCACCTGCATGCTGCAGATAAGGGAGGAATGGTAATTGGATAATTATTGGGGGAAATACCTTGATGGCTGTGGCTCTGCAGACAAAAAGAGGCTGTAAGAATGGAGCAGGAAAAAAGTGCAGGGAATAGAAAGAGGAAGGTGGCACCAAAAACATGGAGGAGAGCAGCAGTAGTCGGTCGGTGGTGTACTGTCTAACCCGGCAGCTGTGTGTGCCGCCAAGTGTGGCTGTTTAGTCAATGTGTCTGCTACTTCACCACACTGATCTCGTCTTCCTGCCTTCCATCTCTCTACGTCTTCCTTGTTCTCTTTGTCCCTTGCTGGTCTCTTACTCTCTTTCTTTGTAACCCTTTCCTGTCACTCTCCCTCACGCCCACTCACCTCCACTCTCTCTCTCTCTCTCTCTCTCTCTCTCTCTCTCTCTCTCTCTCTCTCTCTCTCTCTCTCTCTCTCTCTCTCTCTCTCTCTCTGCCTCCTCTGTCTCTCTTTCTGTCTCTGCATGCATTTGCTTCAGTGTGCACGTGTCTCTTTTTTTTCTGCTTAGCGTTTTTACCCTGCTTGTCTTCTGGTTTGTTATTGCCATTATTCAGACCCTTTGAATGCAGCTTCTTGAAAATTTACATTTTCAATCGTTGTAGTCGTTTTCATTAGCCAAGAAAAAGATTGTACATTACACCACCTTTGATGCCAGGAAAAGAGCAAATGCTGCCTGTCTCGTTGGTGCTTACGAGGTGAGCCACACACACGTGCGCACGCACACACACACACTCACACACACGCGCATACGCACACACCTGTGCACGAGCTCATACCCAGACCCTACCCTCACTCTCTCATTTCTCACCCCTCGTCAGGCTTCCTTCTACACGACTTGGTTTTCTGCCTGTATCAGACTCATATCAAGTGATGCTGTCAGCTCTCGGCTCTCCAGCTGCTGCAGTAACCGCCTGCATAGTTGCTGCTTCACGTTATCTTGCGCTGCTATGTCATTCTGGGGCTATTGGTGGCATGCTTCCTTTCCAGCATAGATCAGGTGTATAGTTAAAGATCATTAATGTTATTATCATCTGCCATGTTCTTTTGTGCAGCAGGTGACCAGGCCATTCTGACCTGCTGTAGGCCTTCCTTCTGTTGAAGCAGTGACTGCGTGCTATTGTGACCACAGCGCCTGATGCCCTGCTGCACGTTTCTGCATATGTGTTGGATGGCGTTGCTGGCTGCTATGCGGTACATAGACCTCCAGGTGTAGTGGGTTGGGCAATTGCCACATTCTGCTTTCGTTGATTGGCTCACGGCCGAGCTGCAGTGGCATGATCAGACATGTCTCCTTTTTGAGCCAGGTTTACCAGATGTGTGTGTTAGCTTACTGCATTTGCTTGCTGCCCTTTCCTAGCCAGTGGCGGTGTCGTGGCGCATGCCATCAGATTGCTGGGAGCAACTCGGTGCGCGGCCGTGCAGTGCAGGCTTTTTAATCTTACAGTAAACTGATCACTTATCAGCAGGGGGCCCCAGTGAGATCTCGGCTAGATGATTCAATCAGCTGTTTACCGGCCCTTATTTTGCTTTGGCAGATAATATTTTTAAAGAAAACTCCCGAGGAAGCCTACAGGCCACTTCAGGCAGCATCCTTCTCACCATTTCTGCCGTTCAGGTAAGCCTTGAAGAAGCCTAGCAGACGAACTTTCCTCGGCACGTTGGCCCTCAAGTAGATGGCCTGTCTACAGGAGAGGGCCTGCTGGAGCATTCGTTCTTCTCCATTCTGTAGTGGCATACCGGTGCCCATCTGCGACTGCCCTTTGTGACGAAACTGCGTGATGGTTAAATGACCCTGTGCTCCTCTCTGTGTTCTTTCGTCAGAGCTTTCAGCATAGACAGTGCAAGACAGCACTGCCGTAGAATGTGGCAACAGCCCGCAGGAAATGCTTGCAAGCCGGCAGAGCTGTCATTGGTGGCAGTGACCAGCTTCCAGCGCCTGCTGCTACTTCTGCTGCTGAGTCCCCCCTGCTTTTGCCACAGCTGTCGTGCCGTCAAGTCAGTGTGCCCTACATGGGCCACGTGAGAGAGCAGCAACTGGTCCCATCACTACCTTTGATGACTGGGCTGCTGATCGTAAAAGCACTTCACTTAGCACTGCCATAAGCAAATAAGGCATCTGCAGTATTGCAGAGCAATGCATTAGCTGGAGTTGCACCAATCTTTCTTGCAGGGATGCTTCTTTCGGCTTGAGCTCGTATAATCTCACCGTCTTGGATGTGCTACAAGGCTTGAACAAGGTATTTGCTCACGTAGACCCTTCTGGTCTGTTTCTCTTCTCATCTCCTTTTTGTCTGCTCTCTCGCGCTCTCTCTCTCTCTCTCTCTCTCTCTCTCTCTCTCTCTCTCTCTCTCTCTCTCTCTCTCTCTCTCTCTCTCTCTCTCTCTCTCTCTCTCTCTCTCTCTCTCTCTCTCTCTCTCTCTCTCTCTCTTATTCTCTCTCTCTCTCTCTCTCTCTCTCTCTCTCTCTCTCTCTCTCTCTCTCTCTCTCTCTCTCTCTCTCTCTCTCAGTCTCTCTCTCTCTCTCTCTTATTCTCTCTCTCTCTCTTATTCTCTTTCTCTCTACCATTTTCGTGGGTATGTCCGATGTCTACATGTGGCTACTGCTGCTTGCTGGTGCATCATTTTTCTATGCTGGCCGTTTCTGCATCAGAATGAAGCCAGCTTGAGTACCGTCGTTGTGTAGCTCACTGTGTATGGCTAATTTTTCCAGGCCCTCGCCAACGGCTTCTTCAACGTCGACACTTTTGACGTCGATGAATATGAGCACTATGAGGTGAGATATGGAAACAGGCAGGGGGAGAAGGAAGGTAGACAGACAGGCCGACGGAGAGTCGAATAGTGGGGGGGGGTCGTATGAGCACACCGATTAGCCCCTCCAGCACCGCAGTGGCCACTGTGGTGCATCGTGTCCTATCTGCAGTTCCTGCTCAGTCAGTTGTTACTTGCACGCCCAAACAATTCGCTGACGCAAGATACTACTCACTTCCGGTTCTTGGAAAACAGCTGGGTACCGCTGCCTAGAGTAGGGGGGGTGGCAGCCGGGCTATGGCTTTTGGTTGGCAGCCAACTTGTGCTCTGCCCAACCACTTCAAGACTCTAATGCATGCTGCCAGCGACCTCGGCAGTGGTGGGTTCGTCTGCAAGCGACTGCCGGCATCATGCTTCTGGTAATATCGAATTGCTTGTGCTTGGCTGTCCCATTGGATCAGTGCCAGAAGCTGTAGATGTGGCCTCCAACCTCCCTCTCTCCTTCCCTCCCTCCACCCTCCCTCCTCCCACCAGAGTTGATCTGGTGGGTGGGTGAGCAGGCTCAGAACTGCTGCCAAGCTCTCGGCAGGCTGCCGCAGTGGAGCAGCTCTCTGTGGCACTCGGCTGTGCAGACTTTGAGCTGCCGATTGTGCATTGACCGCCCGAGAACGTGCGCTCTCGACATCTCGACGATCTCCTCGCTTTTCTAATAGCAGCCCGGGGCAGTTGACTTACCACGTTTCTGTGTGGGGCCCGGGTCGAGTGGGTGAGCCGTTCGTGCTGGGCCGAGGCTCTGCTGCTAACGTTCTGCCTCGGCAGAAACGTTTGGTGCTAGCATCTGCGGCTCAGGCAGCGTGCAGCCCGGCCGGCGCTGAATGCGTTTGTGCCCACAAAGACCGACCTTACCCCCTGCCCTGAATGTTGGGTTTGCTCCGAATGTTGGGTGTGCTGTACGAATTATCCAAATTTTTCGGCTTTCTCACAGACTGCCATGAGGACACGCACCTGGCATCTGCCTGCACTGTTTGTCGGTGGCCGTCTGATTAGATGCTGTGCTGTTGCACTAAGCTGTTTTCGGTCAGCCAGGAAAGAGCTAGTATTAGCCAACGAATGTTCGTCCTTGACCTCGTCAGCAGTAGCCAGACTTGGGGAAGTGATCCTTCCTTCGCGTCATGGTGGGGGGGTGCTGCCCCTACTTTAGTCAGGATACAGTCAGGCTGGCATAAAGGCCGGCTTCGTTCCAGCGTCGTGTGAGCATCGGTGCGTCTCATGCAGCACTGCACTGTACTTGCAGAAAGTGGAAAACGGCGACCTCAACTGGATCGTTCCTCGTAAGTTTCTAGCTTTCTGCGGGCCACACTCGAGGAGCTGCCTCGAAAACGGTGAGCCCGCCAGCGCGACGCTGCAGCAGCAGCAGGCTCGTGCGGCAGTTTGCCGACTGTGGCTCACGTGGCTGGCACCTACGGCCTGTCTGTTTGTGCTAGCAGCAGCAGTGCTGCTGCCACTCCCTGCCTGGACAGGTGCCTGAGGTTGTTTTGCGGTGATACAAGCTGCCAGCCCGAGCAGTGTTTCTCCTTGCTGCCACCTGCAGCGTGATTCATTCCCTGTGCTGTAGCCGACGCAGCACTGTGTACCCATACGATACCATGCCATGGGCAGGTACTTGCTAGAATGGCTCCTGCAGAGCTCGGGTTGGTCGGCAGGTGGAGGGCGCTGGCTCTTAGCTTGGCTGTCGACCGGCGACGCATTCAATTCGCTCGCAGGCTACCCACTGCACGCTCCGGAGGCGTACTTTCCCTATTTCCGAAAGAACGGCGTGAGCGTGGTGATACGGCTTAACAAGAAGACGTACGACGCCCGGCGGTTCACGGACGCAGGCTTCGACCATCAAGACCTGTTCTTCATTGACGGCAGCACGCCGAGCGACAGCATTGTGAGGCGCTTTCTGGAGATCTGCGAGCAAGCACCCGGCGCCATTGCGGTGCACTGCAAAGGTAGGCAGAAGCCTGTCTGCTGCCTGCCTGCTAGCCTGCCGGTGTGCTGGGTGACTCGTAGAGACCTCTGTGACCTGAAGACCTCAGTGCCAGTGGCTGCACTCAGCCAGGCCCGTGAATGACCTCTGAGATACAGCACAGACCTGGTTGCCCTGCAGTAAACAAGAAGCTAAGATATCCTTGCCCAGCTGGGCGGCAGCTGTCCCTGGTGCTGCTTGCACTCACACACCCCCACAGCCTGCCCATGAGCTCTTTGTGGCTTCATGCTATTTATTCTGATAGTCTCATCCGAATTCTACTTATCTGCTGGCCACAGGCTGTCATCTGTGGTCGTGACCCCTGGCTGACAAGTTTTACCCTTTTCACTTTTCTGGCCGAACCCCTCCTCATTGTGACAACATAAGCAGCTACAATTGGGTGTGTGGTGGTGGGGGTGGTTCGTTGTGTTTGTTGCTCCCAGGCTCCCTGCTGAGAATTGGGCCTTGTGCACATGCTGTGGCTGCACGTGGCAGACCCCTACTGCGCCCCACCCCTTTTTGGCTTAACTTTCTAGGCTCAGCAATTGTAAAGCGCCTAAAAAGAGATTGAGTTCTCTGAGGGCACTTTATCAGATGTATTATTATTTTTATCTTTCTCGTAGCGCCAGCATGAGAGGGGTGCAGCACGAGTGTCTCTCCGTTGCAGCGGGCCTCGGTCGCACTGGCACGCTGATAGCGCTGTACATGATGAAGCACCACAAATTCACGGCTGCTGAGGCCATCGCCTGGCTTCGCCTGTGCAGGCCCGGATCGGTGATCGGACCTCAGCAGAACTTCCTCGAAGAGTAAGCCTGAACTCAGCCAGCTGAGTTAGCCTCCCGGTTCGCCTGGCTCCCAGCTGCCACTGCTGCCGTGCTCCAGGCTGACAAGTTCATCGAGCAATTAACCTAGTCGCTGGGGCGATTAAGTCACTAGATTGTGCCAGCCATTAAGCTGACCCACGGCACCAGCCACTCGGCAGTCAGCTTGCCACACAGCTCACAGGCCCGGTGTTCGGCCATCTAGCTGGCACATCCTGGCTCCCTCCCGAACGCTGAAGCTTGAGCAGCGAACCCGCGCCCGGTCCGCTGCTTTGCAGCACGGTGCTGGTGCCCGTCTGAAGGGCGGCTGGCAGCCTCTGCTTACGGTGTGAACAAGCGAGCCCACGTTTGCGTGCGTGCGCACGCTAACGTGCGCTCGAGCGTTCGGAGCGTGCGAGATGTCAGATAGGGTGAGCTCTCCGACACATGTGTGCATGCGCCAGTGTGCCAGTGGGCTTTCTCTCGCTGGACTGCACCAGCCTGGGCTGACCAGAGTGAGCAAGCCGCCGGCACCTGACATGCTGTAGCCCCATGTCGCCTGAGGTGATGCTCCGTGATTGGCCGGCAGTTGGCTTACCGCATTCGACCAGTGTGCTTCGTATGTGCTGCCGAGTTGTCTACAGTGAGACGGCAGGAGGCATGGTATCTCTCAGGCACCTTCTGACATGCTTCGACACTTGCTTCTAAAAAAATACTAGCTGATTTAACAGCCTCTTTTGTATAGCGACATAAGAGCCTTGAAGGCTGTCACCGCCACTTGCAGCCGCATTAAGGGATCGCCCACGGAGGGATTCGAGCCCACGACCTCGGGGGGGGGGCAAGGTCATGAAGAGCAACCGCCTACCTAGTAAGCCATCACGGCTGGCTTCTAACGCTGGCACGCCCGATGCTGGTTGCTGCTACGACTCGCTCGTCGCTGACGTGTAGACAGGGACCGATGCTGTCAGTATCGTGCCCCGACCTCCGGGCGTTCGGCATGGCTGCCGTACAGCACTGCACATTCTGTCGTGCACGAATGCTTGCAAACTCGACACCTAATGGGGTTCTGGGGAGGGCTTTGGGTCTCTTTCTCTCCGAGCTCCGTGTGCTGCAAACGAGCACGTTTTGCCGTGCCTGGATGCTTCAGCATTGACCGCCGCTCTGCTCGTGGTCGATGTGTGGCGCTGGGCTCCTTCTCTGTGATCTTGGGCCAGCCATTGGCATTTGGGAGCGAAATCAATGCGAGGCAGCCAATCGGAGCGTGAAGGCGCTATGGAGAGGAGGTGATCCGGAAGAGGCAGCGGCCGCTAGCGTGAGCAGCAGTCGGTGCGTCAGCAGCCTGCCTGTCTGTGTGAGGCAGTGTCAGATTTAGAAAGAATGGCCTTGTCTTGCTCATAATGGGCCACGGTGTAGCCACTGCTGTTGCATCTGCTTTGTCCTGGCCAGCCGACGAGCCATTGTCTCGGCAATGTGGGCCTCTGCAAGCTTGTTTCGCTCTATTAAGTCACTGTCTGCCCACATACCAGCTCTTTTGATTGTTGCCGATTCAGGCTAGCTCAGCCGAGGGCCTGAATCGGTGTATGTCTTCGAGTGAAGGAAGATTGTACAATTAGCTAGACACTCGTTGCTCACTGGCTGTGCTTTGTTCCTCGTGCTCACAGCAGCCAAGCGTGCCCCCCCCCCCCCCCCCCCGCTGCATAGGCCTGCTCTGCTTTGTCTGCGCATGCTCGAAACGTCCTACTGCCCTGTCGTCTCCTTTGGCTGGGAGCTCTCCTCCAATAGCACTCTGTCCTCTTTTGCCGCCACCCCTGTTGCCATTGCTCCTTTCTCTGGACGTTGCCTTCCAGTGAGCGAGCACTTCCTTGCTGCAGAATAAGGGCACCAAGCCGTGCTAGCCTGCACTAAACAGTCCACTAATGAGTAGATGTGCGTGTGCGCGCGGGTGCATGTGTTTATGTACTCCTCTTCCTCCTTCTCCTCCTCCTCTCCTCTTCATCCTCCTCCGCCTTCGCTGCTGCTGCCATGGCTGCTGTTATTGTACCACTGCAACAACTACATCAGCAACCACTTCTGATTGGCCGATAGAGTTAGTCGATGTGAAGCCAATCGAAAGTGCTACTGATGGAGAGTATGGTTGGCGATTCAGTCTGCTTGAGTTGCTGTACTGGCCATTGGGATACTCTTGACATTTGCTGCCGGCTCTCTGACAGAGCCCCTATTACTCGGTGCTATTTGTAATTCATGGGGTATTTTCGTCTGCCTGCATGGTGCTGTTATGGACTGCTGAAGATGCTAATCTCAGCTGTCTGCTTTCATCAATCCCGGGCACTGGGGCCACTGCACCTAGGCTTTGATGCCAGCCCTATCAGAGCTGCCGATCGCCATCCAACTGCAACTCTAGACCCTTCACTAGACCCTTCGCTGGGCACCATTAGGCCGGGTGGCCAATTGCTGCCTCCTGCTATCCATTCGAAGCTGGCAGCATCCATGCCGAGAGTTGCATGGAGGCTGCCATTCCAGCAGTGCAGCCGGCTTAAGAGGATCGTCCGTACATTCATTAGCTGAGGATGGCAGCCGGCGTGAGCTGCGGTCTGCTGTCCACAGTTAGTTCCTCGGTTAGCCCAATCGTGTCCAACTGTGGCTCTGCAACTGTCTCTTAGAAAACAGGCGTGGTGCTGGATGCAAGGCGACTCGGACCGGGTGGCCGCCGTGCGCAGGCAGGACCGGCTGGAGAAGCAGCAGCAGCTGCTGCTCCGTGCCAGCGGTGGCAGCAGTGTCGGTGCCTATTCGAGCATCCTGACGCGGGCCATCGGCGGGCTGCACATTGGCGAGTACTCCATCAGCGGCAGCTTTGGTGCCACCGGAGCCGACGGCGAAGAGATCAATTACGACGACGACGGCAAGCCGGTACGCTTGCTGGCTGCCCTGCCACCTCACACGCACGATTGCCGAGGCTAGCTTTTCAGCTCTCTATCCCGCCCCACCTACTCACTCACCAGTTCCAGAGCTGACGTGTGCTGGCGGACGGACCGCATCTGACTGCAGTTCTCCGAACTGGCGCCTGCTTTCTAGAGCCTTGGCCCAGCCGAATTTTGAACGTCGCGATACTTTCAAGAATTCTTATTGTCAGCGTGCTCGTGATAGAAACAGCGCAGTTACTTTGGTAATGAGAAGAGCTGGTTGCCACGCATACATGCTCATTACACAGTGCTGTAGTTGTTCTTTATGCAGCCGATAATTAGCTATGGAAGTGAATTGCAGCAGCTTGTCGGGCGCTGGAGATCGGTCGTGTGCGATACTGTGATCCACTTTCGATATTGTGATCCACTTGCGAAGCTAAATATTGACTGCATAAAGTCAAATCGTGCGATGTCTATTACATAATGCTGTTTTCTGGGAATATCCACCAAATTTCACGGCCTGGGCTTGTGAGTTTCTGTGGAAATGCACATCTGAGTACTTTCTAGCATTGTAAGGTGATGGCATTAGTTAGCTACCAGGCGTAAAAACAGTATTAGTAATAGGTCGTTCGTATAGCATCCTAAGAGTACTTAATCTCTGTCCAGGCGCTGTAGGATTCACTGCTGAGAATCGGTAAGGGTTAGTGGCATTCACAGTATCAAGCAAGCAAGTATCATGCTTAGGCCAGCATGCTTGGCCGAATAGGAAGACACCACCACCGTTTGCTAAGACCTCTGGTTAGTACCATGCACTGAATTGTGAACACATGCACTTATACAGCACACCGTAGCACATGGAGACAAGCTCACTAGGGTGAAGGGAAGGCTGGCTGGAACAGGTACATCTTTACCTGATTCAAAAGATGCAAGGTCACTGCAGGTAGTGACCGCAACCGGAAGCAAGCTCCTGACTGTCGATGATCATATGACCCTGAGGCTTGGGCACCACAAGATTTCTCAATTTAGTGAGTAGAACGTTGAGACGACCAATTGCTGCCAAGGGGATCGTGTGAGAGCACGTGACTGGAGGAGCATGGAGGTTGGATTGGTAAGCTGCTGCTAGCAAGAGAAGTGACCTGTAAGCCAGACTGGGCATCTTTAGATCGATTTGATGCTTGAAAGGGAGCCAGTAAAGCTCAGGCAGGAGGGCGTGGTGCAGCAGCTAAGCCGTTGGCGAGAGACCAGACGAACAGCCGAGTTTTTCACCAGTTTAAGGGTGCAGGCTGGGAGGATTGAATAGAGGCAATTGCAATAGTATAGACTCGATGTCACACATGCATGAACTAGTTTGGCTGTCTCACTCTATTCTAAGTAGGCCTTGATGCTGTCCTGTCCATTGTTTTGAGACCCTGCTAGCAGAATTTTGTGAAATTTGGAAGATGTACTTTGAACACATTACTGTTGCATTAGGCAGTCATTATCAGAGCTGTTTACAGCTTAGTTTTAGCATAGCAAGTAGGTAGCAGTAATTCGTAGGACCCAAACATGAATGAATTAGCTGCAAGTATTGCACTTCCTGCTCATGGAGTAGCCGGTGGACGTTTTATAAACAAGTTAGCACATACAGTCCAAAATAATCTGATCAAATACTATGATACTGTCCAAAAATAAGTAGCAAATTATTTGAGCAAAAGCTATGGTGAACACACTCAGTGTTGCTGCCCTTCAAGCAGAATAACTAATTAGATAGCATAAGTTTCTTATGTGAGAGGCATTCATTGGCTTGTTGAATGCAAAGTGTGTCGGCTTCTGCAGTGCTACACAGCCGAGCCATAGCATATTCTAAAGCAACATGGTGCACTGAGAATTAGCAGTGATTATCAATCCCATTGTGCATATCAGAATGCACCATGCACTGCCTCGTCTCAATTTTCTGGAGTACTCAAGAGTCCATCTTGTTTGTTAATGTTTGTGGACTCTGCTCGCCAAGTGAAACTGTATGACGGGTTATTTTTTCTGCTGCGCACACACTTTAACAATGCCATCCAAACGTACCGCCAGTCCAACCTCACACTTTAAAACAAGCAGAACTATAGCCTTCGACGTCGCACAATGGCTTGTTCTGCATATGCTACAATTGAGCCACTTTAAAATGGTCCCTGTAATCCACCTGTCAATACAAGTAGCACCACTTTCTGCTGAGGAGCCTTACTGCTATAACGAATAATTATTGCGATATTTTTTACTACTGAATATGTCTATGGACTCGAGAGCATTTGCAGTGTAAGCAGCGGCTGAAATGGACAAAAGTGCTTTGTCGAGACAACTATGGCACCCATCGGCCGAACATCCCCACTGTTTACCAGCAATGACACCAAAGCCAGACAGGAATGGCATGCATGTGTTAATGAGCTGATGTGTGTTTTTTTTATTCTCTCCATCAAAAACAAAATAGACAGGAGCCATGCACTGTCGAATCCTCCAAAGCCATTGATGGTAGGGGCATGCAGCCATAGTCAAACCGGTTGTTCCAACTCCGTTAAAAAAATCTCGAAAACCTTGCCGTTTCTGTAAAGCTACTGAAGGTAGGTCTTTCATTCAGTAGAGATGGAGAAATCTCCAATGAATAGATTTACTATATATATATATATATATATATATATATATATATATATTCATCGCATCTCTACTGAATGAAATATATACAATTATTATATATTACTCTCTTATATATATATATATATATATATATATATATATATATATATACATATATATATATATATAATAGTCATGCAAGTAGGTATGTTGAAGAGCTATGAACACAGACTCTAGAATGTATCGAACCCCTTGTATGCAGTCTCTGGAGAAACAGCCCTTCGGTGGGCGTTCGAGCTGAAATGCTCGGCCAGCTGAAATACTGGACCTCAGAGTGGCTAAAGGCAATTTATTGGCTCAGTGTTGAAGTTTATGCTCCTGGGCCAGTAACTTGTCGAATAAAAAATGCCACACTTTTCCTCTACAGCCTACTTTGTAAGGTTACTTAATATTTAATCATTCTAATAACAATAAGACATGTTCACAGCCCCTTCAGAGAAGTAAATCTCTTTGTAGACAGATGTGGTAACATGCACGGTGTCAACATGATTAATTTGGTTAGTGGTAACATGCAGTGTCGGCACGTAATAAGAGCAAACACGTGGGACAAATCACGAGGTTCTGTAAAATGTTGTGAGGAACCGGTGTGGTTTTGGCTCCTTTCACGACCGACCAGCCAGGCTGAGCAGTTTTGCACCAATTGTGAGTGCCTGATTGCACAGACGAGAAGACAGTCAAGCAGTCGAGGGTTACAGAAGTCGAGATGGAATGTCAGAAATCAATGGGCCAACTTGGATTTGGTATTCCTGTGGAATCAGGCCCAAATTTTTAGCAACGTAACGCAACTGAAAGTAGGCCGTCTTGGCTGTGGAGCTAACTGTGGGTCATCTAGTGAGTGGTGGTCACTTTGGAACAGGACACTCGGCACACAGATACTACAGGGAATTTGGAAGGTATGCTTACCGAGCCCATTTGGAGGGTACGGCTAACCCTATTCATGTGCCCATGACTAGTAGGTTGGTTTTATCATCATTCAGTTTCAGATATTCTGCTGCCATTCAAGTGTTGCATAAGTAAGTGGTGCATACAGAGTTTATTTGAGAGAGTTCGACATGCTGGAAGACAGGGTGGAATAAAAGCACTGGTACAGCTCTGTGCGCTCGTCAGCTGCCACAAAAAATGAAAGCCTGGCTTGTGCTTGGGGCGCGATTAGATCGACAAGCAGGAGAAGCCCCGCTGGTTTGGCCCAGTGGTTAAGGTGCTTGCCTCGATCAAAGTCTGACAAGGTTGTGGGCTCGAGCCCTGTGGTGTATGTGTAGCACCTGAATAGAGATTAGGTTCTCTTAAGGTGCTATACGAATGAATTATATTTTTTTATATAGTTACATAATATAAATTGCAAAATTAAGTGGACTGAAGCATTGATCCTTGAGGTACCTCATATCTTAAAGGCTGTTTGGATGACTGAGAAAGGTTAATATCTACCGGTATGTTCTGAGATCTCCCGGTGAGATAAGACTCAAACCATTGCAGTGCTTTGAAAGTTGTGACAAGGTGAGATGATATATGCCCAATAAGGCCTTCGTCATCGGTAACATCGAATGCTGCCTAGAGATCCCGAAGAACTAGCAGGAGAGACTCTATCCCAGTCAGTGTTCATGAGAAGATTGCTATGCACTTGTAACAGTGCTGACTTTGTGGGGTAATTAGATCTAAAACCTGACTGGAAATTGCTCTGTTTGCAATTCTGATATTAGAGTTTAGCTGGTCTACCACTGCTCGTTCTAGAGACTGGGCCTAAGTTGCTGAAGTCCTCCTAGTATGGTATTGACTGCTTAATGAGTAGCCTAACAACTGCCTTTTTGAATAATAATAATAATAATAATAATACATTTGATAAAGCACCCTCGGAGAACTCAATCTCTTTCTAGGTGCTTTACATTTGCTGCAAAGGAAATGCGATCGAATGGTGAGTGGTATCATGCTGGATAAACAACGTGAATGACATGGTTAGGAGTGACATGCACTGGGTCAGCATGCAAGTGTGGTTAGTGGCAGCATGCACAGTGTCAGCATGCATTAGCACATAAAGGACGAATCACAGGGATCCACTAAATGCTGTCATAAATAGGTGCAGTATGCAGCTACAAGATCTGAGGCTAATGAGATATTTATTGTGCTGGTTATGCATAGCAGAAGCAAATCTTGGCACCTCAAGAATAGAACGGTGGGTAGTTACATAATATAAATTGCAAAATTAAGTGGACTGAAGCATTGATCCTTGAGGTACCTCATATCTTAAAGGCTGTTTGGATGACTGAGAAAGGTTAATATCTACCGGTATGTTCTGAGATCTCCCGGTGAGATAAGACTCAAACCATTGCAGTGCTTTGAAAGTTGTGACAAGGTGAGATGATATATGCCCAATAAGGCCTTCGTCATCGGTAACATCGAATGCTGCCTAGAGATCCCGAAGAACTAGCAGGAGAGACTCTATCCCAGTCAGTGTTCATGAGAAGATTGCTATGCACTTGTAACAGTGCTGACTTTGTGGGGTAATTAGATCTAAAACCTGACTGGAAATTGCTCTGTTTGCAATTCTGATATTAGAGTTTAGCTGGTCTACCACTGCTCGTTCTAGAGACTGGGCCTAAGTTGCTGAAGTCCTCCTAGTATGGTATTGACTGCTTAATGAGTAGCCTAACAACTGCCTTTTTGAATAATAATAATAATAATAATAATACATTTGATAAAGCACCCTCGGAGAACTCAATCTCTTTCTAGGTGCTTTACATTTGCTGCAAAGGAAATGCGATCGAATGGTGAGTGGTATCATGCTGGATAAACAACGTGAATGACATGGTTAGGAGTGACATGCACTGGGTCAGCATGCAAGTGTGGTTAGTGGCAGCATGCACAGTGTCAGCATGCATTAGCACATAAAGGACGAATCACAGGGATCCACTAAATGCTGTCATAAATAGGTGCAGTATGCAGCTACAAGATCTGAGGCTAATGAGATATTTATTGTGCTGGTTATGCATAGCAGAAGCAAATCTTGGCACCTCAAGAATAGAACGGTGGGTAGTTACATAATATAAATTGCAAAATTAAGTGGACTGAAGCATTGATCCTTGAGGTACCTCATATCTTAAAGGCTGTTTGGATGACTGAGAAAGGTTAATATCTACCGGTATGTTCTGAGATCTCCCGGTGAGATAAGACTCAAACCATTGCAGTGCTTTGAAAGTTGTGACAAGGTGAGATGATATATGCCCAATAAGGCCTTCGTCATCGGTAACATCGAATGCTGCCTAGAGATCCCGAAGAACTAGCAGGAGAGACTCTATCCCAGTCAGTGTTCATGAGAAGATTGCTATGCACTTGTAACAGTGCTGACTTTGTGGGGTAATTAGATCTAAAACCTGACTGGAAATTGCTCTGTTTGCAATTCTGATATTAGAGTTTAGCTGGTCTACCACTGCTCGTTCTAGAGACTGGGCCTAAGTTGCTGAAGTCCTCCTAGTATGGTATTGACTGCTTAATGAGTAGCCTAACAACTGCCTTTTGAATAATAATAATAATAATAATAATAATACATTTGATAAAGCACCCTCGGAGAACTCAATCTCTTTCTAGGTGCTTTACATTTGCTGCAAAGGAAATGCGATCGAATGGTGAGTGGTATCATGCTGGATAAACAACGTGAATGACATGGTTAGGAGTGACATGCACTGGGTCAGCATGCAAGTGTGGTTAGTGGCAGCATGCACAGTGTCAGCATGCATTAGCACATAAAGGACGAATCACAGGGATCCACTAAATGCTGTCATAAATAGGTGCAGTATGCAGCTACAAGATCTGAGGCTAATGAGATATTTATTGTGCTGGTTATGCATAGCAGAAGCAAATCTTGGCACCTCAAGAATAGAACGGTGGGTAGTTACATAATATAAATTGCAAAATTAAGTGGACTGAAGCATTGATCCTTGAGGTACCTCATATCTTAAAGGCTGTTTGGATGACTGAGAAAGGTTAATATCTACCGGTATGTTCTGAGATCTCCCGGTGAGATAAGACTCAAACCATTGCAGTGCTTTGAAAGTTGTGACAAGGTGAGATGATATATGCCCAATAAGGCCTTCGTCATCGGTAACATCGAATGCTGCCTAGAGATCCCGAAGAACTAGCAGGAGAGACTCTATCCCAGTCAGTGTTCATGAGAAGATTGCTATGCACTTGTAACAGTGCTGACTTTGTGGGGTAATTAGATCTAAAACCTGACTGGAAATTGCTCTGTTTGCAATTCTGATATTAGAGTTTAGCTGGTCTACCACTGCTCGTTCTAGAGACTGGGCCTAAGTTGCTGAAGTCCTCCTAGTATGGTATTGACTGCTTAATGAGTAGCCTAACAACTGCCTTTTTGAATAATAATAATAATAATAATAATACATTTGATAAAGCACCCTCGGAGAACTCAATCTCTTTCTAGGTGCTTTACATTTGCTGCAAAGGAAATGCGATCGAATGGTGAGTGGTATCATGCTGGATAAACAACGTGAATGACATGGTTAGGAGTGACATGCACTGGGTCAGCATGCAAGTGTGGTTAGTGGCAGCATGCACAGTGTCAGCATGCATTAGCACATAAAGGACGAATCACAGGGATCCACTAAATGCTGTCATAAATAGGTGCAGTATGCAGCTACAAGATCTGAGGCTAATGAGATATTTATTGTGCTGGTTATGCATAGCAGAAGCAAATCTTGGCACCTCAAGAATAGAACGGTGGGTAAGAGATCTAGATGTGTAGTAGTCTTCTTAGAGTGTGAGATGAACTTAAAGATTATATAAGTACTGGCTGACTCGAAGGTCGACATAAGGGTAAAGAATAAAACGGTAGGTAAGGAGTTCAGTTGGAGTGTCGCTACCTTTGGGATGGACTCAGTGATCATATTTTTCTTGCTGACGAAGAAGCTTGAGAAGCGATCTGCTTGATCGCCACAGGGATCACTAGGTAAGATGCTGACCTTTGAGTGGTTATGGAGATGGCTGACGTTTGGCGTAAGCATTTTTTGTTTGTGCATCTGTATCTGTAATTGCACAGTGTTTTTATAGAAGCTAGACTTGGCCTTAGCTTGGATGGCTTGGTATCACCTGCATTAGTCCTCATATGCCAGTCGATTGTCATTTTAGTTCAATCTTTTGGATACTCGGTGAAGCTTGGGCTTAGTACTTTTAGCTAGTTAAACATCAGCAGTAAACCAAAGGCCATCTGGGCAAGGGTGATTGGTGAGAGCAGCTAACTCGTCTAGAACATTGGCTAGTTTTATGCTGTAGCATTCCACCATTGATGGCAGATCGGGTGGAAGATTGAGCAGAAAGGACAAGGAAGTTATTATTGTGCAGTAATCATCAATATTAGGGGTCTAAAGGTTTTGTAATTCACAGATGATGTTTGATGCTTTAGGGAATGCAAACTACAGGCTGAATGAAATCCGCATTCGGTTGTTTAGGCAGACTTTGGCAATAATAGGGAGTATCTGACATTGATTGTGAGCGATGCCGTTCATGAGTTACAATACTAATAATAATAATAGCACACTTGATAAAGCATCCTCAGAGAACTCAATCTCTTTCTAGGCGCTTTACCTTTGCTGCAATGGAACCCGATCGAATGACAAATAGATCAACTAGCATGCAGCATTTCGCACACAAGAGCTTAGTTCGATCATCGAAGTGAATGGTAAAATCATCATTACAGTGAAGGTGTGATTTCCGGAGCACAGAATCGAAATGGGGTAAAAGAAATCTTAAATGGAGCAAGACTTGGTACCTCGAGGGGGCGATAGATTATTACTGCCATTGGCTGCTTGCTAGTGTTGGGACTTAGTAAAAGAGATTCGATAGACTCTTTTAGGGGACTGCAAGCCGCTTGAAATTTAGAGAGGAAGGAGCGATAACAGCTTTTTTCCACCAATTGATATTGACCTTGGAGTAGGATAGAAATGGAAGCCTCTAATCGTGGCTTCGGTTATGATCTGGCATTCGGTTGATTTCCGCCAGGCCTCGATCTCAATGTCGTCGTAGCTGGTGTCATCAAGAGTCGTGTCACCTATTGTTAGGGGTTTATTACACATTGAATGGGCATTCCATAGGATTATTTTATCAGTGTCCCCTTGAGTTATATTGGGCATGATTAATCTTATTTAAAAGTGATTCAGTTCAGTACCTGTACGATTCGCACTGGGCAGTTTGAAATAAATCTGAAAATTTTGTAAAAGCACTGTTAACTTGGTCTTCGTCGGGGCTTCCCACGGGAGTTACCATGTTCACAAACTGTCAGAAGCAGGAGCAGAGACATCTAGGGATGCATTTGAACGACAATAGCAAAGTGATAACAGGCCTGCATGGTCGTATCAAATAGTGCAGTCACTAAGACCCGGCAAATATTGACTGGCAACCGGCTCAGTTGTAGGGTGCGGGCCAGCTCAACGGCAGCCCGGAAGTACATGCCCTCTGAGGGGCAGGTACAAGCAGCAAGCAATTAGATGTCCATATATCCAGATGTTCGTAGCTTTGTATGTGCTCTGTTCCAAGACGAACAGTATATGCTTTAAACAGGTCTTAGTTTCTGGTATTCTAAGCCGGTAAGAACTTGAATTCTCAGAATAATTGTGCAGTGGTAAGATAACGCTAGCAGTTCTTGGTGAGCCGGAATCTGATAATACTTGATATAGTGATATATTTATTTATAGGTATATCTATATATAGCTCTCATTCCATGTGAGTGAATATGTTTTCAATGTATTGTATAGCGATGTAATGCTGCAATGTTAATGTTTATCATTAATGTTAGTAACTTATAATGATGTAACAGTTGAACTTCGATGGTGCGTATTTGTGGTGTGCGTGCTTGTGTGTGCCTTTGTGTGTATTTGTGTATAAGTGTATCTGTGTTTGTTGAGTTCGTGGTGTGTATACTAGCATGTGCGTCTGGTTTATGACCTTGCACAATCGTGCTCGTTGGTTTGCGGCTCGTTATATGCATGTATGTGTGTCTGTCCGTGAATGCCTGTGCTTCTCCAAAAAAAAATGTCGACATATTGGGCTTGATGGCAGGCATAGCCGTGCTGCATGCAATCACCGTGGCTTGTACACTAACTCTCACTGCAAGCATTACAAAGTCCAAAGTGGGCAAACTGATTACCAATTAAAATTGGGCTAATCATCATCTTCTTGCTCCTTTGTGGATTGGCTTGCAGCCAGACTGTCACCTCTCCTGCAAACAAGCATTGCTGCTACCGGTCTAGGTGTTCTGTACAGCTCTGTCGATATAATACCATTATCAAATCGACACCCCAATAGAGTAGCCCCGGACTGTTATCGTTACCGTGACGTACTGGCTGCTGTTTTATGGTCAGCTCCACACACGTGCCTGCAAGCGTGAACTCGGCAAAATCAAGATGGCCTGAATCAAGATGCAAAATTAAGATGGCCGGGTAGCAGCCGGCGGACGAGAAATCGTGCAGCACCTTCATCTGCTCTAACACTATTGAGCAGCCCTCAGCAGACTGAGGTGCAAGCGTGCCATGTTGGCTCTGCTGTCGCCTGCCTGGGTGCATGCCTTTGTGCACTGCACTTCTAATACTTGCCGCTGGCACCAAGCTTGCTCCAGTCTGCTACTCATTAATGCAGAGGCTCTCGTGCCCGTGACTTAGGTTGCCTTCGTTTCCGGCACTTGACTTGGCCATCAGAGCCAAAGAGTGGCTGTGAAGCTGCTGACACTATTCTAATCGTGAGAGGCTGTTCCTGCCGAAGTGCACTCTGACCGTTCGAAATGGGGCAGCTGATGCTTCTATCGGCTCTCTCTCTCTCTCTCTCTCTCTCTCTCTCTCTCTCTCTCTCTCTCTATCTATCTATCTATCTATCTATCTATCTATCTATCTATCTATCTATCTATCTATCTATCTATCTATCTATCTATCTCTCTATCTCTATCTCTCTGCTGCCTTGTCTCTGTTCCTACTGTCTTGTCTCTCTCGCTGCCACTGCAGGTGTGGCTGACTAGGCCGGCTTGAGTGAGGCCACTTCGGTCCGGCTAACACGCCTAGCGGCCACTTCCCTCCAGCCCCCTCTCCCCCTCCCCGTTTCATTTATATATAATTCATTTATGGGGCCCGGAAGCAACAAGCTGCAGGTACATTGTAGTTGCATGCTGTGATGAAGCAAACCTCCTATTGTTACCGGTATGGCACTTCGATCACGTCTTTAGCGCTTGCTGGCATGCTGCTATTTGCAGGTCGGTCCTGGTTTGCACTTTACCCAAGGAGACAAGTTGAACGCGATCAAAGCTCAGAGAAAGCAAATCCGAGTCTTGGCAGCTGCCCATAGGTGAGCCTCGTTGCCTGCATCTGTCAATGCTATGTCGTGGGCCGTTCAACGTTGTGGGTGCTCACAAAGATTTGTTTGTGGATTTCTCTGTTCCTGCCCTACCTACTAGCACACTGCTAAAGTAGAGACTGGCTGTATCTCTGTATCCCTGCCTTCTTCACCTCAGCACCTGCTGCTGCTGCCGTTGATCTGGCGAAGCCACCACACACTGCAGCTGCCACCATCTCCACCTGTGGGTGCTGATCCTTAGGTTTGAGCCGAGGCAACTGCTGAGATGGCTGCCTCAACAGAAGCCAAGTTTTGAGCTGATTAATTTTAAACGAGTATCTCCCTCGAGCTCCAATCAGACAGTTAATATGGTTCGACTGAGTACTCTCTTAGCATTAGCAACATGGTGGCTAATTGGGTGTCCCTGCCTTGGTGGGGGGTAGTGTTTCGCTGCTGCTACGGCTGGTTGCCCTAGCAGTTTTTTTAGAGCATTTACGACATGCTGGCAGACTAGTTGTTTTGGCTGCTAAGGTTCGGCAGTGCAATCGACACCCGTTTTGTTTGTTTGACAAAAGAAGGACCTATGTGTAGGTCCATTGCCCGATGTGCATTCGTCATGGACATGTCAAGACCCAAAAGGCCACGGCAGCTGCTAGGACCGGCAGATTCGACTGCTGCCCGGGCGCCCGGCCTGCTGGCTGGCTAGAACCACTGGCACCAGTCTAGTCGATCAGTGAGGAGAGAAGGTCATCCTCAGCTGCCAGCACCCTCAGCCCGCCCACCACCTGCACCCAGCCTTCCTCGAAGTGCCGTGCTCTGTGGTCACAGGCACCATTTACGGCTGTAGATAGGCAATTACAGCCAACCACTGCAGGATTTGGCAGGATAATCCATAGCTGCCCTGCTTTCGAGCTATCAGGCTGCTATAGCACCGAGCTGAGATTGAGCTGAGCCAGTGAGGAAGTGCATTCCTGTAGTGGCAGATCCTCTGCAGGTGCCGTTCTCGCTCACTCACTTGTCTCAACCTGTCTCATTGCAATCTCTCCTCTCTCTCTCTCCCTCCCCTTCCCCCTCGTAGGGAAGGTAGCTGGTGTAGGAGCGCCTCTTTGTGACGTGGATTGGCTCGCTCGGCCACCGTTGCTGCTGAATGCCGGCTCACACATGTCGTTGCACACCGGCCACCTACCTAACTGTGGCTCGCTCTCAGCGTCTGCCGTCCATGCATACCCGCACATCTGCTGAGCCTGGTCTGGTGCTGCGACCGCAACCGGCTGCTCACACCCGGTCCTCTTGTTCTCGTTCGGGCAGCACGACGGATGACGACACCGGTCGCGCTCATCGTCGTGCACTGTCGCAGCCGTTCCGCCTGAGCCCAGCGGCGGCAGTTTACGCCGGTGGCTTCGGTGCAGCGGGCCCTACGCCCAGCTCGTCACTACCACTGAAGGCGACTAGATCGCCAGCAATGGCCGGCACGGCCGCCTCGGCAGACGCCGCCGCCGTCCTCCTCGGCAAGCAAGCCGAGCTTCGCGCCAGCATCGAAGCAATGTGAGTGCACGCTGACGGCTTCTGCCATGCGAGCACGCACCGTCGGCAGCTGTGGCGCACCGGCCAGGGCGCAGCGCCCTCTAGCGAGCAGCCTGGACGTTCGCTCTGCGTGCTCGGTGCCTACAAACCGAGCACGCGCCACCGAGACCGCTTTCTTTTCCGTCGATCTGACTGCGATGTTGCCTGCTGGCAGAATCCGGCTCGAATCTGGCTGTCTGTCGAAGCCGGGTCTAGGGTTATCCACGCATTCGGCGAGTGGTGGTGGTGGCGGCAGCAGCAGCCATAGCCATATGTGGGTGTGGAGTGACCTTTCTGTCGCCTGCACGAGAGCCGGGCAAGATCCGGCTAGTGGCTAGACTTGATTTCAGCTGCCTTGAGTTGAACTTGTGCTTCCTGTCCCGATGAGGGTCAAGGCTGGATAGGAGTTGGTAGGTCTTTGTATAAAGAGCAACACTAGCAACGTCAGGCCGACAGTAGAGCAATTCTTGAGCAATTATATAATGTTGCCTCGCTCTTGGTAGCAAGTGCCTAGGCGGCTTCTGGAAGCCATCCTTGCCCCTCCCCCGATGATTGGGCCGCTTATTGATTGGCCATACTTATTGATTTCGGTGGTAGCTTGAAAACACAGGTCTGAAAAGGCCGCCTGCCGTGGCGACTGCAAGTGAGAAAACGTTTGCCTCGAGCTGTCGAACGATCCTGTGGCCACTGGTTCGCCGGTTTAGTGCTCCGCCGATTTAGCTGCCTTGGCTAGCCGGTCAAATGGCCGGGCCGTTGGAGTCTGGACTGGTATCCGTTAATGGGAGCCTTAACCCTAAACTGAGCTAAATCATAGGCTTCCAATATGTGAGCTTAGGAGCCGTAGCTCTGCCGCCTAAGATGGAGATGCGGCGCAGTGACGTGCTCGCAGTCAAAGGCAGCAAAGAGCTGCTGAGGTAAGCTGCTCGAGCCCGCACACGTGGGCAGCCCGGGTGCAGCTGCAAGCAAACCAATCAATCAGCATCGGTCTCTCGGCAGCTCTGTTTGACGTGGCTGCCCTCTTGCGTATTCA